>JAPXFY010004527.1:15000-17706 GCA_030674185.1 Monoplex corrugatus | reverse complement strand
GAGAGAGAGAGAGAAAAGAGAGAAAGAGAGAGAGAGTGAGGGGAGGGAGGGAGAAAGAGACAGAGAAGGAAGGGAGAGAAAAACCCGGAGAAAAAGAGAGAGAGGGGAGAATGAAAGGAGGGGAGAGAGGGGGGAGGGAGAGTTCAGACTTTAACCGGGACTGAAAAGGGTTTATTCTTGTAATATCCCACTGCCCCCCATAAAGGGGGTACACATACATAAGCAATACAACAATTTGCCGCCCATAAACAGCCCACACACACACACACACCCCAACCCCCCACACCACACACACACACACACACACACACACATAAGCTTTTCCTCTTTGGCACCCGTCAAAAACCCTTTCTCAGCTGCCTCCTCTTTCTCTCCCATTATGTAACACATCAGTCCCAATTTCTGATTCAGCTAAAAACCTTGGTGTCTACCCTCTCCATGAACAACTTTGTTTCTCAAACTGCCAGATCCTGCTACTATCATCTCCATCGTATAAGGCTGATCAGGAAGTATCTCTCTGTCGAAACAACTGCAAAACTCGTTCTCTCCTTCATAATGTCTCGCATTGACTATTGCAATTCACTCCTGTCTGGTCTTCCTGCCTCCACCATTCACATCCTACAGCGCATTCAAAACAATGCTGTACGCCTTGTACTCAAAAAGAAAAAAGCTGACCACATAAATTATCTCCTCTCCTGGCACAACTTCACTGGCTCCCTGTATCAAAGCGCATACAGTACAAACTAGACACCATGTGCTACAAAAGCCTCAATAACGCAGCCCCCGATTACCTGTCAAGCCTACTTGAGATCTATGTTCCCTCACGTACCCTCCGCTCTGCCTCCGATCCTCTGACTTTTCGCTTTCCACGCACTAAGCTCAATACCTATGGTCCACGAGCCTTCTCTGTTTCTGGTCCACTCTCCTGGAACAAACTTCCTCTCTCAGTCCGTCAGCAACCTACTTTTGTCTCCTTCAAGTCCGCTCTCAAAACTCACCTTTTCTCCTCCGCATAAAATCCTAACCTCACTCAACCCCCCCCCCCCCCCCCCTCTGCAGCCTGTCTCCGCTCGGAGGGAATCACATGGTTATAATATATAATTGTATATGCTATGCTCTCTATAATTTTCCATTGGTTTTATTCTTGCTTTTATTGCTTTTATTCTTTCTCCCCATTTATAGCCATGCGTGTCTGTGTGTGTGTATGTGTGTGTGTGTGTGTGTGTGCGTGCGTGTGTGTGTGTGCGTGCGTGCGTGCGTGCTTGCGTGTGTGTCTGCTTCAGCGCTTAGATTTGATTTTATCAAGATTTTGCGCTATATAAATATTGTAATTATTATTATTATTATTACATGGAGGGAGAGAGAGAGAGAGAGAGAGAGAGAGAGAGAGAGAGAGACAGACAGACAGACAGACAGAGACAGAGAGACATACACAGTGAAAGAGAGAGAGAGAGAGAGAGATTGAGAGAGAGAGGGACAGAGACAGAGAGAGAGAGAGAGACAGACAGACAGAGAATCAGAATTAAAATAAGAAATTTGTCCAGTAATGCCAAAGCCCCAATTTAAGGGGTGCAAACACCTTAACAACATTATGCAAACAAAATGTGATACGAAGTCGTTCTTACATAATTCATACTTCAAATATTTCAGAAACGCAATGTAGGTCACACAGCCATGCATCAATAATACAGTAAGAGCATATAAATAGATGTAACAGTCACACATCAATATAAACTAACTTTAAAACAAAGCAATCTTTCCTCTGTTATTAATAAGTGCTGTGTAGATGTATGTTCCTATATAAAACGAAACGATACGAAACAACACGAACTGAAACGAAACGAAACCAAGCCAAACGAAACAAAAACAAAACAGAACAAAGGAAAGCAAAAGAAAACACAATAATGCAAAAGGAAACGAAACAAAACAACAACAACAACAACAACAAAAGAAAGTAAAACCAAAAGATCATAAAACATAGTAAACAACAAAACAAAGCTAAACAAAACAAAACAAAGCTAAACAAAACAAAACAAAGCTAAACAAAACAAAACAAAGCTAAACAAAGCTAAACGAAACAAAGCAAAAACAAAACAAAAGAGAAACCAAAAACGAAAGAAAAGAAAAGAAAGAAAAGAAACAAAAAATTGGTGTTTGTTTGAATGTTTTTGTTTCTCTGCCAATAAGCGACTCGACTGGATGGTGGATGGTTCCGGTGTGTGTGTGTGTGTGTGTGTGTGTGTGTGTGTGTGCATGTGTGTGTCTTTACTGTGGGATGTATGTGTGTGTGTGTGTTTGTGTGTTTGTGTTTGTGTGTGAGTGTATATGTTTGTGTGTGTGTGTGTTTGTGTTATGATGTGTGTGTTGTGATGTATGTACTATTATGTGTTTTTTTGTGTACGTGTGTTTATGTGTGCATGTGTGTGTCTGTATGCGTGTATGGGCATGCGTGAGCATGTGTGTGCATGTGCACACGCGCAGTGTCTTGTGTCTGTGGATGCTTGCATTCATTTAAATAATTGGGCTTTTTTGTTTTGTTTTCACACTGTGTGTCCTGTAAACGCAAGGAGCGTGTTATTTGACATAGACCGTTTTCGCCATATAAGCCGAATTATCTGTTTGTCTGCACGCGCATGCGGTGTTTTGCAGGTTAACGGGAAAAGAGAAGGAGCACATAACTCATCAATCATGATTAAGTTGTGTTGT
>JAPXFY010004527.1:0-10000 GCA_030674185.1 Monoplex corrugatus | reverse complement strand
GGGAGGGAGAAAGAGAGAGAGAGAGGCAGAAATTCAGTCAAGGCCAAGTCAGTGACTTCTTGCCGAGGCCTAATTTTTTTTTTTTTTTTTCATATTTTTTTCTACCGCACCTTCTTCCACAGTCATCTGGAATACCTACAACCCCCCCCCCCCCCCACTCATTTCGGTTCTCCCAGGACTAACACACCCTCCTTCCTCCACACCCTCCACACACTTAACCCTTTCACTCCCGAAGCCTGTCCAATAAGCATCCTGCCTTGTCAACCATACTAGCAAAGCCAAAAAAAACGTAACCCGTTACTCCCTCACCCTATCCACCAGCTTCCTGCAGGGGAAAAAAAGAAGTTAAAAACCATGCTCACCATTAACCTTCCAAATCTAAACTGCAGATAAAGAAAAACAGCCGTAAAATCATATCTGGTGAAACCTATTGATCTGTTGTAAAAACTGGGAAATTGCACCAGGAGGTTCTTTTAAGGAGTCCGCCATTTAATGCTTTTGTCTAGAGAGAGAATGGGAGAGAGATAGAGAGATGGAGAGAGACAAAACCAAAACTTAACCCTTTGACTCCCTCACCCTATCCACCAGCTTCCTGTTCTCTTTCACTCTCTATGTCTGTCTGTCTGTCTCTCTCTCACTCCCTCAGAGTCAAAGGGTTAAGTTTTTGCACTCGGTGGACAGTGTGCGAGAGTCAAAGGGTTAAGGTCCATACGCAAGAAGGTACAACTTAGTCGGCCATATTAGCAAAGACAAAAATTTAGCCCTTTGACTCCCTACCCTATCCACCAACTTCGCTCTCTCTCTCTCTGACTCTGTCTCCTTTCTCTCTCCCTCTCCCTCAAAGGGTTAAGTTTTTGCAGTTGGTGGATAGTGTGCGGGAGTCAAAGGGTTAAGGTCGATAAGCAAGAAGCTGCAACGTAGTCAACCAGCATCACGGAGAATATTCCTGAGCCAGAGCCTAGGACTGCAGTGATCTGACTGCTATTTTTTTCCGCAGAGCTAAGTGATTTGACAGACACACCTGAACACCTACCAGTAACTTACCTGACACTTTTATTCCTTGACATTCGCTACCTGCTTCCACCCAAAGAGCAGCACAAGTATATATACATATGCATGTGCACGGACACGACAGGGCAGGTGCGCAGAGGAGGGGGGGAGAGGGAGGAGACAGACAGAGAGAGAGGAGAGAGAGAGAGAGAGAGTGACAGGGATAGTTAGATAGATAGATAGAGAGAGAGAGAGAGAAACAGAGACAGACAGAGACATACATTCATGGGCACATACATACATGTATACAGACAAACAGAGAGAGAGAGAGAAAGATAAAGAGAGAGAGAGACAGCCAGCCAGCCAGTCAGCCAGACAGACAGAGAGAGAGAGAGAGTGAAAGAAAGAGAGAGAGACAGACAGACAGAGAGAAAGAGTGTGTGTGTGTGTGTGTGTGTGTGTGTGTGTGTGTGTGTGAGAGAGAGAGAGAGAGAGAGAGAGAGAGAGAGAGAGAGAGAGAGCTTGAAACTGAAAATGCTTTATAACTCAAGGATTGCATAGCCTTTCGTTCAAGGGGATCTCTCTTATACAAAGCTATTCGATATTATTCGAGAGAAGAGAAGAGAAGAGAAGAGAAGAGAAGAGAAGAAAGAAGATAAAAAAAAAGAGAGAATGAGACAGATAGATAGATAGATAGATAGATAGATAGATAGATACAGACATACGCACACGCGCGCGCGCACACACACACAGAGTCAGACAGAGACAAAGTGAGAGAGAGAAATAGAGAGAGAGAGAGGATTTGAAACTGAGAGTACTTTTATTACTTTAGGATGATAGCATTAGGTCTTGCTCGATCTGTCTTTAATCTATATTTTAAGAAACACTGGGTGAGAGAGAGAAAGGGAGAGAGAGAGAGAGAGAGACAGACAGACAGACAGAGAGAGAGAGACAAACAGAGAGAACGAGAGAAACAGAGAGAGACAGAGAGCGAGAGATAGAGACAGAGACATACATACATACATACAGAGAGACAGACGGACAGAGACAGAGAAAGAGAGACAGAGAAAAGAGAGAGAAGAGAGAGAGACGGACAGAGAGACACAGAGAAGAGAAAAGGACAGAAAGAGAAAGAGAGAGAGAAAGAGAGTGAGTGTGTGTGAAGAGGGAATGGAGGGAGGGAGAGAGAGAGAGAGGAGAGAGAGAGAGAGAGGAGAGAGAGAGAGAGTTGTGTGAAGAGGGAATGGAGGGGAGGGAGAGAGAGTTGTGTGAAGAAGGAATGGGGGGGGGGAGAGAGAGAGAGAGAGAGAGAGAGAGTTGTGTGAAGAGGGAATGGAGGGGAGAGAGACTTCAGACTTCAGACTTCAGAATTTTTATTCAAGAAAGGCCATAGCCCCTACTGAAGGGGTGCTTATAAACATAATGAGATAATCAGATAATATATCATATAGGATTAACAATCAACAACAAAATAAATTGTGTATCACGATAAAGCAATTTCCCTGATTTTAACTGCTTTAAGCAAGAACAAACCAAAATTCTTAATATAATCAAAACGAGTTGAACACATTAACAAACACAGTTTAAACATATTTGGGCATCTGAAATACTTTTGAGGGATAAACCTTGAACGGATTTCATCTAAAGCTGGACAACACAGGACAAAATGTATTTCGTCTTCTTCCGCTTGCACACATAAGGGACAGAGTAAATCAGACTCTCTGTGTTGCTTGTATCTCAGTTGATGGGTTTTTAAATTTGATAAACCAAGTCTGAATTTTGCTATTATTTTTTTCAAATTAATATCCAGATCAAGGCTTATGTACGGTTTAACATTGTGAGAATCTATGACAGTTCTGTAAAAATCATATCTTCCACTTGTTTGTATATGGTCATTCCACTTTTGCCATCTACAATCAATCAGTCTTTGTCGAAAAACACGAATAAACTGTCTCTCATCGCCAGCTCCTTGGAAAAACCAAACATTACCAAACCCGTATTCATTCAGACATATACGTATACTAGTAACCCAATTCTTCTTACCTTTACAATCTAGATCAAACAGCATCTTATATGATTTTTTCGGCAGTCTATTGTCTTCCATGTGCAATAGTTTTAACCAAAATTGAATACATCGTAGAACTGAATGAACAAACAATGGGTATCTGTTTGTTTCTCCATACACTAAATCATTAGATGTGCGCTTATCCAGTCCTAAAAATCCTTTCAAAGCAAATAAGTGTACAGCTTCACAATGCATAACTGCCTTATCTAATCCCCAAATTTCTGCTCCATACAGCAAAATTGGCTGTATTTGTGAATCAAATATTTTGACAAGTAAATCAAATGAATTATTATTTAACATATTCAATCTTTTCATCACACATAGCAATGCATTTTTTGCCCTGCTAGCAATATCTTTACAAGCCAGAGTAAAACTCAAACGTGTAGAAAAATAAATTCCTAGGTATTTATATGCATTTACAACAGGCATAACTGTATCATTGTACACCCATCTCTCTCTAGCAGCTAAGTGTCCTCCTTTTCTAAATACGACAACATTACTTTTGTTCAAATTTACCTTAAGATGCAAAGAAGTTGCTGCTCTGTGTAGAGTATTTAACTGCCTCTGTAAACCTACAACCGTTTCAGATAACAACAGCACATCATCTGCCAACAAAAGAATAAACAATTCTGACAAATCATGTGGAAATTTGGCCCCATGACGCCCATTGCTGATAACCTCCAGAGCAAGCTCGTTAATAAACATAGAAAATAACACAGGGCTACAAACATCTCCTTGTTTAACTCCAGTTGTACACTGAATATAATCTGTAAAATGAAGCCCACAGCGGATTCGACATTTAACTTTTTGATACATTGCCTTTATACATTGAAACAATTTACCATTTACACCGTTCTTCAACAAAATTGGCCAAAGCAAATTTCTATCAATAGAATCAAATGCTTTTTCAAAATCGATAAAAGCAACATACAATTTCCTATTACAAGAAAACTGTTTCTGAACAAAGGAGAGGAGAGTAAACATATGATCTATTGTAGAATATCCCTTCTTAAAGCCGGCTTGGTGATCTCCTGTAATATCATTACTTGTAACCCATTCCTGTAACCTCTTATTGATAATGGTGCTATATAATTTACTACTTATATTACAGAGAGAAATTCCTCTGTAATTATTTGGATTACTGGCGTCCCCTTTCTTAAATAATGGCAAAATTATTGATTCTGACCAACTTTCTGGAAATATGCCATCATCAAAAAGTTTATTGAATAGTTTCAGGAAAAACTGAATTGTATCATCTGTCCCATTTTTAAAAAATTCACCAATAATAAGATCAGGACCTGCAGCCTTATCATTCTTTAGTTTACGCATGGCGGACACAACTTCATCCACCGAAATAGGACGATTAAGATGGCCATCTGTTTCCTCGTTGACTTGCATAGTATACTCAGCCTCTTGCACAATATCTTTATCCAACAGAGAACGAAAATGTTCAAACCACGTGTTAACAGTAATGCAACGTTTTGACTGACTTCTTTTAAATGATGCCTTTTTAACGGATTTCCAAAATGCCTGTTGGTCATTCAATGTGGACACCAAGCTGTTCAATAATGCTAGATTAAAGAATCTTCTCTTTCTTTTCAGAAGATTTTTATATTCTCTTCTCGCAATAGTATACATACATCTGACCTCATTGCTTAAAGTTTTTCTAAATCTTTTTAACAATCTTCGGACATTCCGTTTGGCTGTTAAACATTCAAAATCGAACCAATCACTGTTTATGTTTGTCTTGTTACTATGCAAGTATCTTTTCATATTTTCAGCATTATCTTTAATACAGTCATTGAACACGTTCAAAGCATCATCTACATCTACATCAATCAAATTCATAGCAGATTGAAATTTCAAACGCGTCTCCTCTTTCTGTAAATTTGATCTATAAACATTTTCATCACTCCACACAAATTTTTCAATCACTGTGTCACTGTCACAAACATCCGTCCCAAATGTATTTTCATTTGGGAAAGTAATATGTAACTGAACAGGAAAATGGTCTGAATCAATGCGATCAGATATATATAAGGTACAATCATTACAAACAGAAGAAAAAAGATCTTTAGAAATAAGAAAATAATCTTAATGCTACCAATTTTGAAGAACAAGGTCTCCCAACAGTGTAAAAATCGCTACTCACAGTTCCGTAGCTTTCGATGGCGTTCTCGCCATCTTCGTCAGCGCTCTAATGCTGTCTGCGTGAATCTCTACTCAGATCTCGCGAACATGGGATGAACCCAGTTCACGAGATCGAATCAGAGAATGGTACACCGGGGGCAGGGTGTAACGGCCTCGGTCCCTGTTGAGCGGGGGGTTGGTGGCTGCGATGTAGATGGCCTCCTTGACTCCTCGCTGGAACTACTTATTTTCTCTGTCCAGGATGTTGACATTGTCCGCACTGAATTGATGTTTTTCGGCGTGTAGGTGAGCTCCTACTGGAGAAGAGTCCCTCTTGTGTTCTGTTAGTCTCTTCTGAAGGGGGCGTTCAGTTTCACCGACATAATGTTGGTTACAGTCCTGGCAGTCTATTCTGTATATAATGCCAGCTTTGTCGAGTTTGCTGGTTTTATCCTTGGGGGTGACCAGCTGGCTGCGTATGGTGTTGGAAGGTTTGGAATGTACAGCCACCCCCAGTTTTCTGATCTTTCTGGACAGAGCGTCACTCACACCTCCTACGTATGGGATGGTGATGTGTCCCTTGCGCTGGTGTTGTTTCACTGGCTGTTGGGATGCGGTGTTGGATTTCCTGCCTCCCGGGCTGTTCCAGGCCCACTTTTTGTAGCCCGAGATGGTGAGCACTTTTTTCAGGTGGTTAGTCTCCTTGTCTTTTGCCTCTTGGGTACTGCATATGGTGTTAGCTCTGTGGGTAAGGGTTCGAATCACTCCCAGTTTGTGTTCAAGGGCTGGTGGCTGTCGAACTGTAAATATTGGTCCGTATGAGTTGGTTTACGGTAGACCGAGAAGGATAGAATGCCATCAGTTCTGGTGATGAGGGTGTCCAGCATGGCTATGGAGTTGTTCTGTTCCACTTCCCTCGTGAATTTGATGGCTGGGTGTTGGTTGTTCAGATGTTCTGTGAACTGTTCGACCAGTTGCTGGGGGAGGATAGTCATGGTGTCGTCTACGTAGCGCCCCCAGTATCGTGGTGGGGAGTGGAAAGAAGCCAATGCTTTCTCTTCAAAATCCTCCATGAACAGGTTGGCTACTATTGGGCTTACTGGGGAGCCCATGGCTGCTCCTTCTTTTTGTTGGTAGAATTCACCTTGGAAGGTGAAGTAGGTGGTGGTGAGGCAGCAGGACAAGAGTTCACATACGTCGTCCACTGTGAGAGATGTACGTTGGTGGAGGGTTTGGTCGTTTTGTAACCTTCGGCGTATGATCTCTATGCTTTCTTTCACTGGTACGCTGGTAAATAGGGCAGAGACATCATATGACACAAGGAGTTCATCCTGAGCGAGGGTGTAGTTACTCAGTTTTTCCACTAGGTCAGCACTGTTGTGGATGTGATGATCTGTGTGTCCTACGAGAGGTGATAGGATGTCCGCCACAAATCTAGCCGTCTCATACATGATGGAACCTCTGGATGCGACTATGGGACGGAGGGGGACTTCTTTCTTGTGGACTTTGGGTAGACCATAGAACTTGGGGACGTCGGACACAGTTGGGTATAACTTCCCCTAAGAAAATAATCATTCACGCTGCACCCATTCTCAGATACGTAAGTATAGCGACCCTGATGGTCGCCTTTACAAACTCCATTCAAAATATACAAACCAAATGCAGCACACAAATTCAACAACATTTTACCGTAATTATTTAAAACTGAATCTTCAGATCTGCGATCTGTACATGACGGTTGACTATTTGTCAACGAGTCAATACCAAAACAGTCGTAAATTTCTGGAGAAAAATTTGACGTTCTACTGTTCAGATCTCCACAAAGTAATATTTCAGCATCACCTAACGACAGTAAACAATCAACAAGACATTCTTCCAAAGCAGATATTCCGTTATCAATATCGAAATATGTATAGTAAGGTGAACCTTCTGGCTGAACATAAGCACAAATAAACAAAACATTTTTTGAAGTACCAAAAATATGTTTATCGATAACAAATGCACATACATTAGTTTGTTTAATATCAATCCATGTTACAAAAGGAACCAACTGGTTTTTTACCAAACAAACCAATCCCCCAGATCGTCTCCCTTGGGACGAAAGCTTTACCGCTGGTTTGCAAAATACAGTATAGCCAACAAAAACATCTGTGTGACACTTTTCCAAAAATGTTTCTCCAAAGCATATGAAGTCAAACTCACACACATACGAAACAAAATCTTTTTCAGTAACTTTGGAAAATAAACCGTTAACGTTCCATGAGAGAAAAGAGATCGTTTTACTCAAGCACGGGTACACATCTGAGTCCTTATTATGCACATGGTGATTATCATACATATGAAAACTTTCATTTATTTTCGATTCTGATTCTACATTCGATTTATATCTGTTGCGTACATCATTCAAAGAACACGTCTGCCAACCATGAAGGTCAGGAGTAACGCTTTCAATCAACTCTTCTCCACGTGAATTTTGCCCTTCACATGAGTGACAGTCGCCAATAGGCCTATGTTCGTCGTGCGTGGAGATGTGCACCGGTGTTAGCTTTTGTTCGTTCCCTCTGGAAAAGGACGCATACATTTATTCATGAACGGGCCGGCCAATGACCTATCTTAATTCCACTAATTGTTCTGTGGCATTAAGCCCGAACTTTTTCCCGTCGATGACGAGATGGTCAAACAGCATTGCCACTCTCTTTCCCTCAGACCTGGCCTTTTTCAAATGTGGAGTCAATTTGCGTCTTAACTCACGCACCCTGCTGGAGAAATCTTCTCCGACAAAAATCTGACTCCCCTTCAACTTCATTTTGGCTTTGAGGATACGGATCTTGTCCTTATAAAATGTGCATCTTGCAATGATAGGAGAGTCACGTTTTGCATTTAACCTGTGAACTCTATCAAAAGCCACCTCCCCTTCCACACCCATCTTTTTGAAACAAGATCTTGCACTAATTTTTCACAGTCTTCATTTGTCTCCTTATCCTTTCGTTCCATTCCGTAAAAAATGACATTCTGTCGTTTAGATCGTCCTTCCAAATCATCAGACTTTTTTTCAAGATTGTTTAATTTATCCATGATTTCAGAGTTAGTTTTTTCAAGTTCTGCATTCTTGTTACGCAAGTCATGTGCCTCTTCTCTAAGTTTTTTAACTTCCTCCTGTAATGAATTAAATTTGTCATTCAGGCCTCTCATCTCATTCTTTACATCATCCAACTTACAGTCCATGGTCTTATCATGTTTTTGCATATCTTGGAGCATGGCGATGACGTCGGCGGTCGTTGGTTCCCTGGTGGGAGAAGATGCATGTGTTCCAGAAGTAGAAGATGCAGAGGCAGCAGGACTTGCGCTGGAACTCAGTAGTGTTTGCCTTGTGCTCCCTGTCTTGCCGGCAGATCGTGGTCCAGGATTCATCTCGATGTCTCCACAGCGTTGCAATAAATGTCCGTAGTAAAAGAAGGTGAGGATCAAACCAACCACGACACCGGCTTGCATGTTGCACATCTTCAATGTCCGTACAAACAGAGCTTTTCTCTTCATAACCCTTTGATGCATAAACGCCAGGTATACACACTGAAAAGCACCACAAACGGCGCGGAAGCACAAAGTCACCTCTGGCATGCTACCGTCCGCCCTGTATTTTTGCACAGGTAAAGGCTCTGGAACTAGGAATAAGCGTTGTAAATCAGAGGACTCGTCACACGTTGTCAACACTTCACTGCCGGAAGTAGCCCCCCGGAGGGGAGAGAGAGAGAGAGAGAGAGTTGTGTGAAGGAATGGGGGGGGGGGGAGAGAGACAGAGACAGAGAGAGAGAGTGTGTGTGTGTGAGTGAAGAGGGAATGGAGAGAGAGAGAGAGAGAGAGAGAGAGGGGGGGGGAAAGCTGATGGGACAGTAGAGGGAATAGGACAGACCAAGGAGGGAGGGAGGGACATAAGGGATAAAACACACAAGACGACATGACAGTGGACGTGATGGGATCCAGGTTTTTTTCTCAGCTGTTTATGGGTGGATTATTTACCACATCTTGGTGAATGCTGTGGACTGTGAGAGGTCACGAAAGCATACGTTTGGACGGTGAAACCAGAGAGAATACTGCCTACGGTCTACCCTCTCTGGTGAAACTCCAGTGTCAGAACATATATCTCATATCAGCACTTTTCTTTTTAGAAAAGACTGAACAGCTCAGCACTTTCTCATGAACGGAACCTATGAATCAGGCTGACTCCAACAGAAGGACTGGAGCATGATTAAGATGACCAGCAAACATACTGAATTGTACATTGTGGGCTGGGACTCATAGTATCAGATCTAGAGTCGATAGCTCTGTGGATAGTGTTGGCCAGTCTCAAGGCAGGCAAGCAAGCAAGCAAGCAACAAGCAAGCAAGCAAGCAAGCAAGTAAGCAACCGCCCACCCACCAACCCATCCAACCTACCAAACAACCGACCAAGCAAGCAAGCAAGCAAACAAGCAACCAATCAACCAAACAAGCAGGTGTGTCTCTAGGCAAACAAGCAAGCAACCAAGCAAGTGTGTGTATGTGTGTGCGTGTGCGTGTGCGCTTGTGTGTGTGCGTGCGTGCGTGCGTGCGTGCGTGCGTGCGTGCGTGCGTGCGTGCGTGTGTGTGTGTGTGTGTGTGTGTGTGTGTGTGCGCGCGCGTGCGCGCGTTTTTGCTCCACAAGTCCCTTTCTCCTATTCGACGAAGCATCAGAGAAATTTTGCTGTTCACACCCCCCCCTCTCTCTCTCTCTCTCTCTCTACACACACACACACACACACACACACACACACACACACACACACACACACACACACAC
>JAPXFY010004526.1:10000-17712 GCA_030674185.1 Monoplex corrugatus | reverse complement strand
TTTATGGGGTGGTTAATTTTGTTGTGGGGTGAAAGTGTGGTTGGTATTTGGGGGGGTGGTAGATGGTAATGGTGTGGAGGTGGAAAGGGTGGCAATGGTAGTGGTGGTTGGTAAGGTGGGAAATGGTAAAAAGGTGGTAAGGTGGGTAATGGTTAAAAGGGGTTAAGGGGTGGTAATGGTTGTGGTGGTGGTGGTAAAGTGGAAATGGTATGGTGAGGTAAGGGGGGTAAGGGTTTAAAGGGGTGGTAAGGTGGAAATGGTAAAGGGGTGGCAAGGGTGGTAATGGAAAAGGGGGGTTAGGGGAAAGGGTTTAGTGGTAGGGTTTTAAAAAATAGGGGGGGTGGAAAGGTTTTGGCTTGTAGTGGTGGGGGTTTTAAAGTGGAAATTTTGAAAAGTGGGGCTGGTAAGGGGGGGTACGGTAGTGGGGTGGTAAGGTGGTAATTGTAGTGGGGGGGTAAGGTAGAAATTGTGGTGGTGGGGGAAAGGTGGTAATTGTTTTGGGGTGGTAAGGTGGAAAAGGTTTAGTGGTGGTTGGTAAGGTGGTAATGGTAGTGTTTGTGGAAAGGTGGTAATTGTAGTGGTGGTGGTAAGGGGGGTATTGTAGTGGTGGGGAAAAGGTTTGTTTAATTGTAGTGGTGGGGGGAAAGGGTGGAAAATTGTAGTGGGGTGGTGGTAAGGTGATAATTGTAGGGGTTTGGTGGTAAGGTGATAATTTTTGTAGTGGTTTGGTGGTAGGGTGATAATTTTTTGTGGGGGGTAAGGTGATAATTGTAGGGGGGGTGGTTAAGGTGGGTAATTTTTTGTGGGGTGGTAAGGTGGAATTGGGGGGTGGGTTAAGGTGGTTAATTGTAGTGGTGGGGTAAGGTTTTTAATTGTAGGGGGTGGTAGGTGGTAATTGTAATGGTGGTGGTAAGGTGGAAATTGTAGTGGTGGTGGTAAAGGTGGTAATTGTGGTGGTGGTGGTAAGGTGGTAATTGTGTGGGTGGTGGAAAGGTGGTAATTGTAGGGGTGATTTGAGTGGAAATTTTGTAAGTGGTGGTGGTAAGGTGGTAATTTTTTAAAGTGGGTGGGAAAGGGGGGGTAATTGTAGGGGGGGTGGTAAGGTGGAAATTTGGGTTTGGTGGGGTTAAAGTGGTTTTTGTATTGGTGGTGGTAAGGTGGTATTGTAGTGGGGTGGAAAGGTGGAAATTGTGTGGGGGGGTTTTAAGGTGGTAATGGTAGTGGGGTGGTTAAGGGGGGGTAATTGTAGTGGTGGGTGGTAAGGTGAAATTGTAGTTGTGGTGGTAAGGTGGAAATTGTAGTGGTGTTGGTAAAGTGGGTTAATGGTTGTGGGTGGTGGTAAGGGGGTAAGGTGGTAAGGGTTTTGTGGTGGGGGTAATTTTTTGGTAATTGTAGTGGTGGGTGGTAAGGTGGAATGGTAGTGTGGTGTTAAGGGTGGTAATGGTAAGTGGTGGTGGTGGTGGTAAGTTGGTAATGGTAGTGGGTTGTAAGGTGGTATTGGTAGTGGTGGTGGTAAGTTGGTGATTGTAGTGGTGGTGGTAAGGTGGTAATTGTAGTGGTGGTGGTAAGTTGGCAATTGTAGTAGTGGTGGTAAGGTGGTAATTGTAGTGATGTGGTAAGGTGGTAATGGTAGTGATGGTGGTAAGGTGGTAATGGTAGTGGTGGTGGTAAGGTGGTAATTGTAGTGGTGATGGTAAGGTGGTAATTGTAGTGATGTGGTAAGGTGGTAATGGTAGTGGTGGTGGTAAGGTGGTAATTGTAGTGATGCTGGTAAGGTGGTAATGGTAGTGGTGGTGGTAATGTGGTAATGGTAAAGGGGTGGTAAATTGGTAATGGTAAAGGGGTGGTAAGGTGGTAATGGTAGTGGTGGTGGTAATGTGGTAATGGTGAAGGGTGGTAAAGTGGTAATGGTATTGGGTTGGTAAGGTGGTAATTGTAGTGGTAGTGGTTAATAGTAGTGGGGTGGTAAGGTGGTACTGGTAGTGATGGTGGTAAAAGTAGTGGAGTGGTAAGGTGGTTCTGGTAGTGATGGTGGTAAGGTGGCAAATATAGTGATAATGGTGAGATGGTGATGGTAATGGAGATGGCAAGGTGGTTATTTTAGTGATGGTGATAATGTGGTGATGGTAGTGGTAGTTGTTGTGGTAAGGTGTTAATGGTGTTGGTAGTGGTAATGGTAAGGTGGTAATGGTAGCGGTGGTGGTAAGGTTAGCGGTGGTGGTGAGGTGATAATGATTGGGGAGATAGAAAGATGGTAATGGTGGTGGTGGTGATAATGTGGTAATGGTAGTGGTGGTGATAATGTGGTAATGGTAGTGGTGGTGATGATGTGGTAATGGTAGTGGTGGTGATAATGTGGTAGTAGTAGTGGCGATAGTGAGATGGTAATGGTAGTGGTAGTGGTAATGATAAGGTGATAATAGTAGGGATGGCAATCGCTGTAGAGATTTTTGCATCCTTCGTTGGTCTCTAACCTTCATCTCCAGTTGATAAATGTGGCGTTAGGACTCACTGTACTCTGCAATTTGTTTGCGGACGATACATCTTTCTATTTCTGTCTCTCTATCTGTGTCTCTCTGTCTCATTCCCGCTCTTTCTCCCTCTCTCTTCCTCTCTTTCTCTGTCAGAAAGAGGTTGCAAGTGTGTACACGAAAATACATATATGATTGCTATGCTGTGAATGAATGATTCCTTCCAGCTGCAGATTACGTACTTCTCTTCATACTAAACCAGAAAATGTAATTAAATTTTTCTCTTTCTCTCTGCTCTTTATCTCTGTCTCCTTCTCTGTGTCTCTTTCTCTTTCTCTTTCTTTCATTCACTCACTCTCTCTCTCTCTCTCTCTCTCTCTCTCTCTCTTCTTCTCTACGCCTGTCTCTCAAAACTCTTTCTCTCTCTCTCTCTCTCTCTCTCTCTCTCTCTCTCTCTCTCTCTCTCTCTTTCTCAAACACACAGACGCAGACACACCCACCCAAACACCACACACACACACACACACACACACACACACACACAACACACACACACACACACACACACACACACACACACACACACACACACCCCACACACACACACAACCTCACACACACACACAAACACATACACACACGCGCGTACTTCTCTTCGTACTAAACCAGAAAATGTATAAATCTCTTAATTTGTCCCTCTTTCTCTCTCATCTCTATTCTCCTTTTGCTCTTCTCTCGTTCATCTTTCTTTCCTCGCACTCTCTCTCTCTCTACTTCTCTCCCTCTCTCTCTGACGCACATCTCTCATCCCCCGTCTATCTATCTCTCTTTCCCTCTCACTCTTTCTCTCTCTCTCATTTCTCTAAACCTGTCTCTCAACACTCTCTCTCTCTCTTTCTTTCTCAAACACACAGACGCATATCATACCCACCAAACACGTACACACACACACACACACACACACACACACACACACACACACACACACTATATTACACACACACACACACACACACACACACACACACACACACACACACACACACACACACACACACGTTCGTCATAACCTTTCGCGAAGCGAAGATGATATACGACTATACAACCCACCCACCCCCTAATTCTCCTCCCAACTGATGTCCAGACTCTTTTTACAGTTCATCATTTATCGTCAGAACAAGTACACCTGACCACTTCTCTTCAAGACTTAGGTGTGTTTTTTTGTTTGGTTGTTTTTTTTTATGCAGAGGATAACGTTTGCAAAATTTTTTTTTTAGCTATTAATATGATATTTTTTTTATTTCTTAGGTTATAGATACTGATTTCAGTCAGTTGGGTCATCTACTTCATAGACGTTTTCAAGGACCAGGTTAAACTGGAGTAGTCCCCTCGGAGTACTCATGTTTCCGTTGTGACTACACAATGCGAATATTTTATTTGAGTATTCATGATCGTAGTTGCATTGCCAGTCTTACAGGATTTTATAGTGTCCTGGACACCATGTTCTATTTTCTAACAACGCGATTAATGGGGTGGTGTGTATTGCGTAGAGTTGGTGTGTGTGTGGTTGTGTGTGTGTATGTGTGGTGTGTTGTGTGTGATAATGTATGATGGTGTGGTGTGGTGTGAGTAATGGGGTGGATGTGACTACGTGTGTTGGGGTTTGGAGCGTGTGAAATAACTATAAATAAAAACAAAACATAATGAAACAAAAAAGGGAGTGTAAAAGGAAGCAAAACAGTATAAAAACGAACAGAGGAGTAGGAGACATGGCAAACTAACGTTATGATGAAAAATAATTTGACCCTAAAACACACAAGGCAAAAAAGTCATCAAAAAATAGTTATAATACAATAATGATTTCCAAGGTCAATCAGTTACGTGCACTACGAAAGCATTTGAGATAAACACTCGAAAAACCTGAATCATGTTAACCACAACAATGGGAACATCATCATCGTCAACGACAACACAACCGACAACAACAAACAAAAAGAAACGCCATCAGTCTGGGTTATTCATAACTGCGATTATGAAATGCAAAACATAAGAAATCAATCCATAAAAGATTTACGGTCTCTCCAATATTTTGAATATAAAAGTAAATTAGGACAATAAAACATAACCAATACTGTAGTATGTAGACAAACATTATCTTACACATGATTATTATTTCTTTGTGTGCTTACTCACCACCACCACCACCAGTCATTGTTTATCATCATCAGCATCATCTTCTTCTTCTTTGAATCCTCATTCATCATTCATCTCATCATCTATCATCATCACTCTCATCATCGTCTCGTCGTCGTCGTCGACATAATCGCGTCGTCATCATTATCATCATCATCATATCACCACCACACCACCACCATACCACCACCACCATCATCATCATCATCATCATCATCATCATCATCATCATCATCATCATCGTCACATCATCATCATCATCATCATCAAAATCGTTATTGTCGTCGTCATCGTCTCAGCATTGATGTTTTTATTTCAAATTTTATTTCACGTTGTTTTTTGTTTGTTTTTGTTTGTTTTTTTGGTTTTTAGATGTTCTTCTTTTGAGGGCTGATCGTATACAAAACAAGTGTTTGATATTTTTTAAAGACGTCTAAATATCAAAGACGTAGCCACTCTTATGACATGCTTACCTTCCCATATGTCATCAGGTTAGTTTTTTTATGGTGTACCAAGGCCACGAAATAGATACATCGATACATTCGCTCACACACTGACACTCAGTCCCTCATTTTCATACGAACACGCACACACACACACACACACACACACACACACACACACACACACACACACACACACACACACACACACACACACACACGAACCCCCCCCCCACACCACACACACACACACAGACGCACGCACGCGCGCGAGCACACATACACAACACACACACAAAACCACACACGCACACACACACACAAACATACACACACAAAACACACACACACACACACACACACACCGCGCGCCCGCGCGACACAAAACAAACGCTTTAAATCGAACAAACAGACAAACAAACTGGACAAATGCAAACAAAAACAGAATCAGAAACAAAAATTAAAAAAAAACACACCAGAAAACAAGGAATGAGAACAGGAAAAACAACGTGAGCAGCATCAGCAGTAACAAACAGCAATAACAACTTTAACAACGAAAATGAGCAACAAACTTGAACAACAGAAGATGTATTATCGATTCATTCATCTCCTGCTAAGTTGGAGTTTTTAGTAGCCAGTTTAATTCAGAGGAGTTCCTCTGAAAGACAGAGATTCTCTATTATGATCACATGGCTTGATCACTTCAGATTGGCCTTCACGATTGTTACTCGATGCTAGTCGCATTTGACAATTTTGTGTGTGTTGCTGATTTTCTCTTATTAAAGATTCTGTTTCAATGTATGGTTGCGAAGCCTGGACACTAAGAAAATACGAGAAAAAATCAATGCAGCAGGAATCTGGCTCTATAGACAAATTATCAGAGTCAAATGAACAGACAGAAGAACAAACGTTAGATTGTTAAAGGAACCAAATGTTAAGCGCCAACTGCTGACAAAGATCAACAAACAGAAGCGGAAATATGTGGACCATGCGATCAGAAACACCAAGATTGATTTGAATATCAACGGTCCTGCAGGGAAACGTTGAGGCGAGAAGAAGATAGGGAGACCTCACACCTCTTACTTCAACAACATCACTGATGTCTGCGGTCTGAGGATTCAGGAAGTCGCCTACAGATGTGTCAATCGTGTGACCTGGAGAAGACTTGCGACGTCGAGCGTGGCTTCTACTGCCAATCCGGGCGAAGGAGAGAGAGAGAGAGAGAGAGGAGAGAGGAGAGAGGGAGAGAGAGAGAGAGGAGGACTGAGAGACTGAAAGACTTTGACATGTTTTCTTCATTGGCACCATAGAAGTACGACTTCCTTGTCGTGGATACGTCGAAGACCATCACATTGCCCGCTGTCAACTCAATGAAAGTCACACACACACACACACACACACACACACACACACACACACACACACACACACACACACACAACATACACACACACACACACACAACACACACACACACACACACACACACACACACACACACACACACACACACACACACACACACACACACACACGTGCGCGAAGTCAAGTAATCAAGAGCAAATGCAGCTGATCAGAAACAACAACAACAAATAAATCAACACAATAACTACATCAACAACAACAGCAACAACACAAAAAACAAGAACAGCACCATAGTTACTTCACCATTATTATTACAGTTATCACTACTTTCACGACCAACAGTGAAACAAATATACCTACAAATTTACATAAATTGAATCAAAACAAGGCAGAAGAAAAACCAGCCCAAAACGTCCCCTAAGAGTTTGCCAAGAAAATGTTCATGAATGTAAATTTTCCGGTTTGCTCTAATATTGTTGCTGCTCCCTCATTTCTTTCTGTAAATCTTTTGACGATTTTTTTAAGAACTTGTTATAAACCAGAAACACCAGCCTATTCGTTATGCCATTTAACTCGCAGACAGGAATTGAAATGCAGCTTTGCTGAAAAGAACTGAATATTTACTTGACAGTCTTTCGCTTTGGGCAATCTTGATTTTTCCCTTGCGTTTTCTTTTGTTTCCTGATTATTAATTGTTTGTGTTTATTTATGTCATCAAGTACGCAAGGTATATTAGTAAATAAAAGTGTGTACATTGTTAAAACATTGCATTGACTTGCTATGGTAGTACACCTGTACATATAAGTATAAACTTCATGAGACAGAAGTAGAGAGTTGCAAACATTCTTAAGTAACTTGTCATGATGATATAGATAATTTTAAACCTACCACCCCAGAGAAGAGAGAGAGAGAGAGAGAGAGAGAGAGAGAGAGAGAGAGAGAGAAGAGAGAGAGACGACAGAGACAGACAGACAGACGAGAGAGAGACAGAGAGAGAGAGAGACGAGAGAGAGAGAGAGAGAGAGAGAGAGAGAGAGACAGAGAGAGCGAGAGAGAGAATTGCAACCCGTTTTAATAACGTTAGTTGTTTTGTCTTCACGGGCTTATCAGAGTTGAAGAGAATCCAGTCCCACTTCTTTCGTTATTTACGTTGGTGGGCAGATAGTAACACTAGAACAATTGTAAACTTCCTAGCGTATGTAAAGAAGAAATTTGCGATTTTAGTACTTTGTAGAATATA
>JAPXFY010004525.1:15000-17714 GCA_030674185.1 Monoplex corrugatus | reverse complement strand
AGATATCATAGCAAACTTAATACCAACTATTTAAGGTAAATAAACGATTACATAACAACAAAGAAACAAAGAAACAAGCAGACTTCTTTGTCTCGTGTAGACGTAATCGTGCCATTTCTAACTTGGTTTACTTTTTTTTTTTCTTTTTTTTTCTAATGATTTACAACATCATGTGTATCTTTCCTGACCTGAAGGATGTTCATTGCCCCAATGTGTCTTTCAGATGATTGCTTGTCTGCCCTTCTGTAAGCAGTGAGAACGTGCCAGTGATATACAGATGCAGTAGTCCTTGTGTCCCTCCGTAGACATGGGCCATTTCTGTGCCGTGGACAGAGAGGAGAATTATCAATCTTGTGCCTGAGTATCGGTTTAAATTGACATGTGGTTCCCTGATGGTTTTGCCGTTATTTTGGTATTGTTGATGTTTTTTGTTGTTGTCGTTGATTTTGTTGTGGTACTTTGTTTATTTACTGATTATTTGTTTTATTGATTTGTCAGTAGAACTGCTTATTAAGTTGTTACTTGGTTGGTTGAGTTGCTGCTCTTTTCCGTTTCGTTATGCTTCGTGTTTGTTTTGTTTGTTTTTGGTTTATTGTATTTTCATACAGTGTATTAACCCCTTGACTCCCGCATCCTATCTGCAACGGCAAAACCTTAACCCTTTGACTCCCTCACCTTGTCCACCATTTTCCTGCAGGAAGCTGATGCATAGGGTGAGGGATTCAAAGGGTTAAGTTTTTGCTTTGGTAGCATGATTTGCTACGTAGGATGCTGGTGGACAGGGCGCAGTAGTCAAAGGGTTAATGAATTAAAAATAAACTGTTTTCTAATGCAGAATGCTTTTAATATTTTGAATAAAAAAAGCCTGTATTGTATATGTAGTAGGTGATCATCACTGTTCTTGTTTTTTTCTTCTTCTAAAAACAAATATAGAATAGCAACATTTCACATGTAGGTTAGTTACATATTATGCTGTTACATTTTTCTTTATGTTTTCAGGTCTACGATACATTGGAAGAAAGAAGAGCAACAATATCATCATCCAAAACCACTAATCATCGTGTGTGCGTTTCCTGATCGTGAAGGACGTTCACTCTCCCACTGGGTAATTTCAGTAATTGTTTATCTCCCCTTCTGTGAGCAGTTTGAACATGCTGGTGATACATCAACGTTAAGTGGGCGTGGGTGGGGGGTTTGGTCCCGCATGGACATGGGAAGTTTCTATGCCTTGTGCATGGGCGGGAAATGTTACTGAGATTTTTATGTACAGGATCGATGCAGACTGAACACAGGCTTTCCATAATGGTCTTGACGTTTATTACTATTGGTGATTGTGGTGCTATTGCTGGTTTGTTTGTTTGTTTGTTTGTTTGTTTGTTTGTTTGTTTGTTTGTTGCCTGGATTATCAGTGGAACTGGTTGACTGATTGTTTAGCTGGTTGGCTACGAGTAGCTGTGTGGTTAGATGATCTGTTTCATGTGGTTAATTTGTTCTATTGTGTATTTGTTTGTATGTTTGTTTGTGTGTTTTGTTTGTTTGTTTCTTTCTTTCTTTCTTTCTTTGTCTGTTTACTTGTTTAATTTCCATAAAACGTATCATTAAATCGCATATATACTCCTAATCATAATTTAAGGGCCACTTCTTCCTTCCTCTCTAATTTTAAGTTGAAATAATTGACAATGTTTAGAATTGATTCTATGTTTTATTTCATCATTTCCACACCTGTTTTGGAAAAAGAAATTAGCACAATGACCCATTAGTGAACAGCACATGCATTTAAAGGAACATCCCCCCCTTTTCAAAAAACAGAAAGTGTCAGATTTGGCCAATCTGTTTTCAATATCGCGTGTGTCCGCCCCGAGCCTGGATGCATGCTTCACAGCGCCGATGCATCGACCCCACAAGGGTACGGAGTGTGTCCTGAGGGATGGCCGCCCACTCGATCTGCAGGATGTCGACCAGCCTGGCCAGGGTGCCCGGTGGGGGGTGGTTGTCCCTGATGCGCCTCCCGAGCACATCCCAGAGGTGTTCAATTGGGTTCAGGTCAGGTGAGCACGCTGGCCAGGCCATACGGACGACTTCATGCTGCTCCAGGAAGTCGGTCACAAGGCGTGCTCGATGCGCAGGTGCATTGTCGTCCTGGAAGATGGCGCCTTGACCAAGGTCCACAAGCGCAGGCAGTGCCACGGCCGCCAGAACCTCGTCCCGGTACCGGACCCCGTTCAGGATGCCGTCAATGGGGAGCAGGGGGGTCCGGGTACCACGGCTCATGCCACCCCACACCATCACCGACCCGCCGCCGTACCGGTTATGCTCTTGGACAGTGGCGTCAGCGAACCACTCCCCTTGACGTCGCCACACCCGAGCCCGGCCATCGTTAAAGGTCAGGGTGAACCTGGACTCATCCGAAAACAATACCCGGGCCCACTGTTGCCTTGTCCAGGTCACGTGCTCCCTGGCCCAGGTCATGCGGCGCACTCTGTTGACCGGTGACAGCACGGGTCGGACGGCCGGTCTCCGTGACCTCAAGTTTGCCTCATGTAGCCGTCTTCTCACCGTGCTGCAGCTGATGTTAGCACCTGTTGCGTCCCTCAGCTGACCCCTCAAGGTCACCGCAGTGGATGCCCTTTCCCTCAGGACGGAGAGGGCAAGGTAGCGGTCTTGCTGTCTTGTCGTTACTCTGGGTCGACCCGTGTGACGCCTTTCCTGGACTG
>JAPXFY010004525.1:2500-7500 GCA_030674185.1 Monoplex corrugatus | reverse complement strand
AGGGAGATTGAGAGAGAGAGTGGGTAGGGAGATAAGGGGAGATTGAGAGAGAGAGTGGGGAGGGAGATAAGGGGAGATTGAGAGAGAGAGTGGGGAGGGAGATAAGAGGGAGAGAGAGAGAGAGTGGGGAGGGAGATAAAGGAAGATATAGAGATAGAGGAGATAAGGGGAGACTGAGAGAGAGAGTGGGGAGGGAGATAAGGGGAGATTGAGAGAGAGAGTGGGGAGGGAGATAAGAGGGAGAGAGAGAGAGAGTGGGGAGGGAGATAAAGGAAGATAGAGAGATATAGGAGATAAGGGGAGATTGAGAGAGAGAGTGGGGAGGGAGATGAGGGGAGATTGAGAGAGAGAGTGGGAAGGGAGATGAGGGGAGATTGAGAGAGAGAGTGGGGAGGGAGATGAGGGGAGATTGAGAGAGAGAGTGGGGAGGGAAATAAGGGGAGATTGAGAGAGAGAGTGGGGAGGGAGATAAGGGGAGATTGAGAGAGAGAGTGGGGAGGGAGATGAGAGGAGATTGAGAGAGAGAGTGGGGAGGGAGATAAGGGGAGATTGAGAGAGAGTGGGAAGGGAGATAAGGGGGGGATTGAGAGAGAGAGGGAGAGTGAGATAAGGGGAAGAGAGAGAGAGGGAGGGAGGGAGGGAGATAAGGGGATATTGAGAGGGAGAGGGGGAGGAAGATAAGGGGAGATAGAGAGAGAGGAGATAAGGGGAGATTGAGAGAGATGGGGAGGGAGATAAGGGGGAGAGAGAGGGAGGGAGGGAGATTGAGAGAGAGGGGGGGTAGATAAGGGAGAGAGAGACAGACAGACAGAGACAGAGACAGAGACAGAAACAGAGACAGAGACAGAGAGAAAGGGAGAAAAATGTCAATAAACGTTATTATGAGCTATTCGATAGGTTAATGAAATTACACGAGAAGTTTGAAAAAGACTATGTGTTCAAAGCAGTTTGTGTAGTTAGTATAGATGGGTAGAGAGAACTTTCTGCACAATATAACTCCAAGATTAGATTTTTTGGGATTAGTTAAAATCACTCATCTACCAAAAATATTGCAAAACATGAATTTGATCACCATAAAAGAAGTACAAGTCAACCAGAACAAACTGACAGAACGCTTGAGAATAGCAGCAAACACACAACAAAACCAAAAATGATAACAGATGGACGCTTCAGCAACATCACCGTTCAACGACGTAGCCACTAACTCCAAAAGCCTACACGTTAGATAAGTAAATAGGAAAATGAACACAGGATAAGGAACAAATAAAGATAAAAAAAAAAGAATAAATAAATGAATGAAAGAATGAGGAGATAAATAAATGAATAATGAATAAATATATAAAAACATCAATCAACTAACCAATGAATAAATATAATAACGTATAGATAGATAAAGAAAGAAAGAAAAGGGAAGAGAGACGGATAAAGATAAAAAAGAAAGAAAGAAAGAAAGAGAGAGGTACAGAAAGAGAAAATAGAATAATGAATAGCCATATGAACAAACAAAGAAGTAAATGAATGAATAAATGGGTAAATAAATAAATGAGTAAATAAATAAGTGCGTAACTAAATAAATAAATAATTATTAAAAGAATAAATAAATAGATAAATAAATAAATGATAAATAGATAAATAAAAACAAATAAGTAAATAAATTGATAAATAAATAAATAATAAATAGATAAATAAAAAAAATTAAAAAATAAGTAAATAAATAAATGAATAAATAAATAAACAAATGATCACTACGTTTTCTACAAAATCTCATCACAATGACAGCCTTCATTCTCACCCCAGTTCATCTTATTATGTTACTTGGGTTGATATTGTTCCATCGCCGCACATGGCACTAACAGACTCCATATCCACAGGGACAGAGGCTCTGGAATCTCTGTAGTACAGGCACGTCTGTGGACGCCCTGGGACACTGAGATAAATACTGAACGGACAAACCCTCTGCGAGTGTGAGCAGGTTTGGTGTAAGACCGAATAGAATGTAACAGTACAGGACAGACACATTTGTAGGCAAAGCAAAAACAAAAGAAGTTTAAAACGTGATAAAAGTTGGCTTGAAATATGAAAAAAAAAAAAAGAAAACAAACAAATGAACAACAATAAGAAACACAACATGCAGGCCAGCTTCTTTTTTGTCTTTCACACACAAACACACACACGAAAACACACACACATACACGCACACAAACACACAAACACACACACATACACGCACACAAACACACACACAAGCACACACACACACTCACGCACAAACACACACACACACAAGCACACACACACACACACATACACATACACAACACACACACACACACACACACACACACACACACACACACACACACACACACACACACACACACACACACACACTGATGGAGGGAGAAAGAGAGGTACAAAAACCTCTGTATTGTACTCAGATGTATTATAACGAAGGAAAAACACAAACCCTTTATGTTGTTGATTTCTGGGCTTCCCTCGACCAGATGCTAATATAACTAATCAAACACGAATCACCTTCATTGTAGAAGCTGACAGAGATGGGGTTGAATAAGAATAAATCAGTTTTGTTAGAGACAGTCACACACACGGACGCACATGCACACACACACACAAACACACACATACACAAACATATACGCATACATGCACACACACACAAACACACACATACACACACACACATACATATACACGCACACAAACACACACACACACACACATTTACATACACGCTTACACGTACACATACACACAAACATACGCACGCACACACACACACACACACACTCTCTCTCTCTCTTTTCTATCTCTATCTCTCTCTCTCACGCACCCATCCACCCCCACCCACCCCACCCCCACCCCCACACACTCTAACTCTCTCTCTCTCTTTCTCTCTCTCACACACACACACACACACACACAAAAAACAAACACATAAACACACACACAAACACACACATACACAAACACACCCACAGACACACACACACACACATACACACACACTGTCTTTGTCTCTCTCTGTCAGTCTCTTTCTCTCTCTCTGTCTCTCTCTCTCTCTCTCTATCTGCCTGTCTGTTTGCCTCTCTCTCTCTCTCTCTCTCTCTCACTCTCTCTCTCTCTTTTCTTTCTCTGTCTCTCTACCTTTCTGTTTTCAAGAAATCTGATAGAACAAGCAAGAAATGTTGTTTTCCGACATCATGGTCACTTCACTCACGCCACGCTGGCTAATGTCTTTGACCAGGTCATCTTCCCCGCCTCCTCCCTGACCCCCCTCACCACCTACATTCTGTCTGAAAAACAAACAAACAGGGCAAATAAAACCAAAAAAGGGAAAATAAACATGTGTACATATATACATATACATAAACATATACTGGCATGTGAATACACCCAAATACACGTACATGTTGATATTATATACGCTTGTGCTTAGAGTGCGTCTAAGTCTAGTACACTGCCTTTCTCAATATGGGCCTAAGCTTACCTTGCCCGCTCTTTTTGCTCTTGTTTTCTTTGTTTGTCTCTTTTTTGTCTCTCTGTGTGTTTGTTTGTTTGTTTGTTTGTTTGTTTGTTTGTTTGTTTGTTTGTTTGTTCGTTCGTTTGTTTGTTTTTTTGCTTGTTTTGTTTATCATTGTTTCTATGTCCCTTCCAATTCTTGATCTTTAACCACTCATTATTTTTTTCTCCATCGTCTTTCTCATCTCTATGTCTCCCAGCCGAGATATGGTTTCTAGGAAGGATGTTGAGAGTTCCATGGACAGCAAAGAAAACAAACGAGACAGTCTTGATAGAGGCAGACACAAGTAGATCATTCATAAGGAAGATTAGGAAAAGGCAGGCAACATTCATAGGCCATTTTATGAGGAAAGGGGAATTGGAACACCTGGTCACAACCGGAAAGTTGGAGAGAAGGAGAGCACCAGGAAGACCCAGGGAGAAGATACTAGACGGACTTGCAGAGTGGCTGAAGACAGAGAGGGTGGAAGAGATGCTTGGGGCAACAAGTGATAGAGACAGATGGAAGTCCGTAATCGCCAACGACATGCGGCAAGGCACCTGATGATGATGATGATGATGATGATGATGATGATGATGGTGATGTCTCCCAGTCTGCTCCTTCCACCGCAGTGTCCTCTTTCCCCTGCGAATGAATTGTTTGCATTGAATATATGTGCATTAATTTCATTTCATATGCTTGGATGTTGAAAGTGTATGATGAATAACGAGAGAGCTTAATTCAAGACACTGAACTGAAGAGAGAGAAAGAGAGAGAGAGAAAGAGAGACAGACAGACAGAGAGACAGACCGACAGATAGACAGACAAAGAGACAGAAGACAGACAAAAAGACATGCTGACGAACGGACAGACAGACTGACAAACAAACAGACAGACAGATGGACAGACAGACGGACAGACCGACAGATAGACAGACACACTGACAAAACAGACACACAGAGGCAGAGACAGCGAGAGATACAGCAGAGGGATAGAGAGAAAGAGAGAGGGGAGGTGGGGAGCGGGGTTGAGAAAGACACTCTGAAACAGAGACAGACAGACAGAGACAGGTAAACACACAGAGACAAAGACAGACAGACAGACAGACAGACAAAAGGCGGACAGAGAGAGACAAACATATATATATATATATATATATATAGAAAGACAGACATAGAAACAGAAAATAAATACAAGAAAAAACAAAGAAAAAGAACGAAGTATGTTGTTAGGTATGAAAGTTACGGAGAGAAATCATGGCACAGAAGCATTATATGTACCCATCTGATTTTCCTCTCTTTTTTAACATTTCTGAAACGCCGTGCTACCAGATCCTGAATGATCATTCACACCGTCAATAGCAGTGTTCATACGGCAGTAAAAGCTCTGATTGTACACTAGCAGCAGCATCTTTACACATGATTGCAGATTCTGTTCTCAAGCCCAGACGAATAATTGGAATCTAGTCCCTGAAATCAGA
>JAPXFY010000452.1:50000-57915 GCA_030674185.1 Monoplex corrugatus | reverse complement strand
TGTCCCAGATTCTTTCAAGTCTGCTATTGTTCACCCTCTCCTCAAGAAATACAATTTAGACCCAAATGAACTGAAAAATTACCGGCCTATCTCTAATCTCTCTTTCTTGTCAAAACTCATCGAAAAAGTTGTCCTCAACCAACTGAACTCTCACCTGTCTGCCAACAATCTCCTCAATCCTTTCCAGTCAGCCTACCGCCAGTGCCATAGCACTGAAACTGCCCTACTGCACATTCTCAACAATCTCCTCCTTGCAACTGATACTGGCAAAGTCTCTCTCCTCACACTCCTTGATCTGTCTGCAGCCTTTGATACATTGATCATGGTATTCTCCTTTCTAGACTTCATCATACTTTTGGCATCTCTGACATTGCTCTCTCCTGGTTCACTTCTTATCTATCAAACAGAAAACAAACTGTTCTCATCAATGGCACTTACTCTCAACCTGCATACCTGACCTGTGGTGTTCCACAAGGATCTGTCCTTGGCCCTGTTCTTTTCACTCTTTACACCTTCCCCCTGTCCACCATCATCAACTCCCACTCTATAAAACACCACTTCTATGCTGATGACACCCAACTTCAAGACAGTGACTCACCTGACAATATACAGCACCTCCTGACTCGCACCACTGAGTGTTACTCGGACATCAAAAATTGGATGACATACAACAAACTTCAGCTAAATGATGACAAGACAGAAGCTATCCTCATTGGCACCCGTCAGAAACTTTCTCAGCTGCCTCCTCTTTCTCTCCCATTATGTAACACATCTGTCCCAATTTCTGATTCAGCTAAAAACCTTGGTGTCTGCATTGACTCTACCCTCTCCATAAACAACTTTGTTTCTCAAACTGCCAGATCTTGCTACTATCATCTCCATCGTATAAGGCTGATCAGGAAGTATCTCTCTGTCGAAACAACTGCAAAACTCTTTTCTCTCCTTCATAATGTCTCGCATTGACTATTGCAATTCACTCCTGTCTGGTCTTCCTGCCTCCACCACTCACATCCTACAGCGCATTCAAAACAATGCTGCACGCCTTGTACTCAAAAAGAAAAAAGCTGACCACATATCTCCTCTCCTGGCACAACTTCACTGGCTCCCTGTATCAAAGCGCATACAGTACAAACTAGACACCATGTGCTACAAAAGCCTCAATAACGCAGCCCCCGATTACCTGTCAAGCCTACTTGAGATCTATGTTCCCTCACGTACCCTCCGCTCTGCCTCCGATCCTCTGACTTTTCGTTTTCCACGCACTAAGCTCAATACCTATGGTCCACGAGCCTTCTCTGTTTCTGGTCCGCTCTCCTAGAACAAACTTCCTCTCTCAGTCCGTCAGCAACCTACTTTTGTCTCCTTCAAGTCTGCTCTCAAAACTCACCTTTTCTCCTCTGCATAAAATCCTGACCTCACTCAATCCCCTCTGCAGCCTGTCTCCACTCGGAGGAGAATCACATTGCAATATATAATTGTATATAATATGCTCTCTATAATTTTCCATTGTTTTTATTCTTTCTCCCCATTTATAGCCGTGTGTGTGTGTGTGTGTGTGTGTGTGTGTGTGTGTGTGTGTGTGTGTGTGTGTGTGTGTGTGTGTGTGTGTGTGTGCGTGGGTGCGTGTGTGTACGTGCGTGCGTGCGTGTGGGTGCGTGTGTGTGTGTTTCAGCGCTTAGTTTTGATTTTATCAAGATTTTGCGCTATATAAATATTGTAATTATTATTATTATTATTCACCAAAACATACACATCTAAAAACTGACCTAAAATACTTCACACTGCTTCTGCACATTTCCTTAGAGCCAAAAAATGCAGTTAATACATGTACCCAAATATTAGTCCTAAGAAATGAACTGAACAGACTGACTTGAAGGAAATCTGCAATTGGAAAAGGCACTTGGTAACGTGTACTAGCACAGCACTAACCTGAGTTTTGGATATTTGAGATATATATATGTCATGTGCATTTTTTAAAGCTACAATCTTTTCTGACCATTTCAATATCTAATTAAAAGTATTAGTAATAGGGTCAAAATGTTGAAACTGGCCATTTGAAATGACATATCTCCAGATGAAGGATTAAAAGATTTTGCATATTAGTATGTCTTCCCCCCCCCCCCCACCCCCTTTTTTTTTTTTTTAAACCACATCCATTCAGACAAAGGCTATTGTAATTGTTAAATGACACACAGCACATGAAATTCATGTTCCCCCAGAATTTTTTTTAATATAGATGCAAAATAGTGTAACCTGACACTATCTGTTAGAACTTTATGGCTTGTTTATGATCCTTTGTACTGAAGCAAATAATTTACACACACTGGTGTCAGATTTCAAGAAAAAAATAATTTATTTTTTCTAGTGTATCACTGTATGCTCCAACAAACATTATACAAAACCTAGACTGAACAGCTTCAAGGTTCTTTGCAGTTTTCTGCCTCATCTGGTGCTTCTGTGATCTGAAATAGTCTGAAAGTTTGTGGATGCCTGCTCAGTTATTTTAACTGACTTTACAGCGACACAAGATAGCAGCCTGAGCAGGCTTCACCAGCCTCTGCTGTTTTTGAAAGCCATGCGCTCATTTCCATAACATCAATTTTTCGTGTCCTCCACTCCCAACACCGCTTATTTTTCCAATTTTTGTCAACGTTTTTGCTGCAGCAGACCCTCTCTCCAGAATATCGGCTCGAGACACGGTCACACTCTTCAAAAGTTTTGCAGTTTTGAAAACAAGCCGCGCCTGACAAACAAAAAAACACCGGAAGTGACTCTAGCAGAAAATGATTCGGATTTATCCCCCTTCCCTAAGTTTCGCCATCTGCTACGAGTTCTCAACAGTCTGACAAACAGCCGACTGTTTCGCAGAAAAAAAAATTATTAGTCCACTTTACAGATACATCATTCACGGTGTTACTCAAATCTCCTGACTAACATCACAGGTGTCTATTTCTCAAGCCTGGTTGATGCCAGGCTTCGATAGTAATTCAATTCAATTTATGATTGTACTGTACATGTGTAAATCAAATGATCAATCAAAGGCAACAAAAAGTCATTTTCTGTTGAACAATACATGCTTTGTTGATTTTCATCGGTGTTTCCCCGTCTACTGCGTCCGCAAACGATCGACATCCCTTCCTGTTGCTTTTATATAAAAGTAGGTATTAGCCCATTGACTAAGGCTAATGGTGACACTGCATTATCCGACATTGATAAAGCAAATACCTTAAATAAATCTTTTGCTAGTGTATTTACAAAAGAGACTTGGAAAATCTACCATCTATAAATATAGCAAATTGGTCAGATGGCAAAACAATAACAGATTTGGTAGTTACACCTGATGCAGTTGAAAATAAGTTAAAGATGTTAAATGTAAATAAGGCTCAAGGACATGATAATATTCATCCGAGGATTTTAAAAGAACTGAGTAAAGAACTATCTGTTCCATTCAGCATATTGTTTAATAAATCACTGGAAAGGGAAATACATGTAGTACCTACAGAGTGGAAGAATGCATACGTCACAGCTTTGTTCAAAAAGGGTACAAAAAGTGATCCTGGTAATTATAGACCAGTTAGCCTCACTTCAGTACCATGCAAAGTATTGGAATCTATAATAAGGGATGTTATAGTTGATCACATGACTTTAAGTAAACTTTACACAGAATGTCAGCATGGTTTCCGACAACATAGATCGTGCATTACCCAGTTATTACAAGTAATGAATTATTTTACTAATCTATTGGATAAAGGAGAGAATATAGATATTATTTACTTGGATTTTAGAAAAGCGTTTGATTCTGTTCCGCATGAAAGATTGCTTATCAAACTGCAGTATTATGGAATTACGGGTAAGTTACTAGCTTGGATTAGAGACTTTTTAAAAGACAGAAAATAGTTAGTTAGAGTTGGAAATGATTACTCTAAATATACAGATGTACTGAGTGGTATACCTCAAGGGAGTATACTTGGTCCTGTTCTTTTTACTATTTTCATAAATGATTTACCTCAGAAAATTAATAGTTTCTGTAAGATCTTTGCAGATGACACTAAAATATACATCTTCTAATCATAGTATATTGCAGAAGGATTTAGATACATTGGTCCATTGGTCAGAAACTTGGAATCTTTTCTTTAATGCTTCAAAATGTAAAGTCTTGTATTTAGGAAAAAGTAACCCATGTAACAAATATTCTATGATAAATGATGGTATTACCTGTGAAATAATAGAATGTTTATAAGAAAAAGATTTAGGAGTAATATTTGATAAAAGTCTCAAATTTGATAATCACATTCAAAATGTTGTTAATAAATCAAACAAGTTGCTTGGAATCATAAAAAGAACATTCTCATACATAAACAGGGAGACATTTTTATATTTGTACAAAGGCTTAGTGAGGCCTCATTTGGAGTATGGTAACATTATTTGGTTTCCACGTCTTAAAAGACAGTCAGCATTGATAGAGAAGATACAAAGAAGAGCTACTAAATTAATTCATGGTTTTCAAAATTATTCATATAGAGAAAGATTAGAATTACTCAATTTACCCAGTTTAAAAGCAAGAAGAATGAGGGGAGATCTGATCCAAAGTTTCAAGATTTTTAACAATATAGATGACGTAGATAGAACAGAATTTTTCAAACTGACAAATCATGACAAAACAAGAAATAATACTGATAAAATATTTATAGAATATTGCAAGACTAACATTAGAAAGTTTTATTTTACAAATAGAATTGCACATGTATGGAATAAATTACCAAACGAAATTAAAAGAGCACAAAACACAAACTCGTTTAAAAACCAGTTTGACCATTGGAAACATTACATTGAGCTTAAATACGAATATGATGAATGAATCATCAAAAAACTGGGCGTACGACAGACCTTGACTACGAGTGTAAGAAAATAAAAATAAAAATGATGGGACTTGAAATAGCCAAACGGCTAATGTATTATGTCCCTATTACTAAACTAAACTAAACTAAATATATATATATATACTTTTTTTTTTTAATGAAGCGTGGTGAGTACCTGGGTGTGGAAGTAGGTTTTCTAGATCTACGTGGCTGCCATCTGACACACTTTACTACGATACACGCGTGTTTACGAGTGAGAGAGGTGAACATACAGAACAAGATACAGAAATAGATAGCGAGAGAGAGTTGGTCGGGAATTAGATCACTCAGATATTCAAGCCTGATGACTGATGTAAAGTCCCACCGACCGAAAGCTGGAATTTCATGAGCAACCCATTTACTGATTTAGATCCAAAGCGTAAAAATAGCTTCTACAGCTTGTACATGTTTTACGCCTGTGATCTGTATGCAGCAAATCAATTATTGTCTCTGGACAGGATTATGTTGTTGCTACAAAACGGGTCAACAAGTTATCAATTAATTCGCTTTGGCAAGCGTGGTGCCCAGAAGCAGCCAAGTTGGGGTTGTTACCCTTAGCATCGCACTGTGACTGTGTCATCATTTTAAAATACCTTTATTTTCATTGGCAGGCTAAATCCTAGAAGCTTGGCTGTTCCTAAAATCCCTTAACCGAAACCGTTTTCTTTTCCCCGTTTTCGGTAACAGTAGTGACTGCATTTTCAATTTTGTGAGGCAAATCCAGACGTCAGTCGGATTTTACAGCATCCAAAATCAGTTGGTTTTTAGATCAGTTTACCCCACCTACCTTCTCCTCCCCCTTCCTTTCGTCTCCATTTCAAGACCTTGTTAGCACAGTTTTGCGCAAACTCAAGAAGTCTGCCAGATAAGCTAAGTGCGACAGATCTGGTGAAGTACATGGCCTATCTGAAATTGTCGAGGTCCATGAAAACCAGCATTAGACATCTACATTACGATCATCTATGTATGTTGGCCTATTTCATCTGATTTACATTCTATGGGACTGATGTCACACTGACTATGAGCTGTTTTCATGTGTCAAACTTCCCTAAGTCTGTTGGGAACAATGCATCATCATTAGATTGTGTAAATTATTTTAAATTTCCACTTGCAGACTTGAGTTTGGGATGGAAGGGTTTAAGAGTATGCGTAAAGAAATCTTAAAGAGGAAACAGTACCTCAAAAGGAATGGTGAATTGACAGACTCAGACTGGACATCTCACAGATTATTACTGTTAAATTATATGACAATACTCAATCTGCGTACTCCAAAATGAAGACACCACAAAAACTTGACGTATCAGTCGTTAGCACCACACTGCACGTTGATTTTCACTCATCGTGCTGATGCCGACAGAAAAGTCACCACAGGTGCTACGTGAGCTTTTAGATCGTCAGTTCATGAACTGGTCGTCACACGGTTACAAGAAAGGAAATACATTGTCAAGACATACTTAATTGTGGCTGTTATGAAGCAAGAGAAACGAGAGCGCGAAGTCACAACAGGATATCTAGAGGAAAAAGAACACTAGGCAGATCCAGGGAGAAAATATTACATTTTTGTTGAGTGGATGAGAACAGAAAGGGTAGGAGATATATTGCAGTGACAAAAGATAAATCCATATGGAGGACAGTGATCGCCAACGCCATGCGATATAGCACATAATGATGGTGATGGTGATGATGATGATGATGACGACTATCCAATCCCAGTCGGGACATTTGACATATTTTGCTTGACAGTTATAACACTTCACATTTCATTTAACAGTCAGGACATTTTACTTAGCAGTCAGGACATTTCATTTAACAGTCATGACGTTTTACTTAACAGGCAGGACTTTTTACTTTGCAGTCAGAATATTTTGATTAACAGTCAGGACAGTTTACTTAACACAATCTCTCCCCCTCTCTGTCCCTCTCTCTCATATAGGCCTACACATACATACAAAAGAAAAAAAACACATGCACGTGCGCACATGCACATATAGACACGCACGCACATCCACACACACACACATACAGACACACACGCACACACACAACACACACGGCAAATCCCATGGATCAATTTGAATCGATATCCTCTTTTCTGTAAACGATTCTGGGTTCAGTTTGTACCAACTGCCCCCATCCGTCTTCTTTACCGAGTAGGGTGCGTGGTGTTTTGTGTTTGTGTGTGTGTATGTTTGTTTGTGTGCATGCATTCACAACGTGTGTCACGTGCACTAATTGTATGAACTCTGGGCTGTTCGCCTTACAGATGAACTTTTCACCTTGCCACCTGGTCCAGCGATCTGTGAGATAAAAAGGTGGAAAATTATTCAGATTGGCATCATTACATTATGCGATACCACAAGATGGTCCAGGCAATAAAAAAAAATTGACCCAGCCCCTTTACAGCCTTGTCTTTTCCTTGATGGCCTCCTTCATAGTGGCATTCCATGATGCGCCATGCTGTTGCTTTTCTTGGACCTCTTCCAGATTTCTTTGTCCCACATGATTCCAGGAGTATGTTGAGGAGGTCGTCTTTGAACATCTACTATTGAAGACCTTATTGCAATCATATTGGTGGGCAGATCAGGCTGTGTTGTTTTGATTTAGGGAGGGAGGAGAGTGATTTCTATTGTGATTATGGATGATGTTGGTGAGATAAGTCAGGGAGAAGAGTGGCAGAATGGTTCAGACGTTCGCATGCCAATAACTAAACTCGCGGTTCCAGGGTTTGTTTTCCTTTGAGGCTTTGACTTGTCTCCTCAGTTTGACTGGAAATTCGAACGGAACGTGTAGTTCTTCGGAAAGGGACGAAAACCGAGTTGAAACTGTGTGCCATCTGACCTGCATACACTTTAGATCCCATGGAAGTTGAAAATCTTGAAAAGCAGGGCTTTCGCCCGGTTGCTCTGGTATAAAACATTGGAAAGATGTTGATTTCCCAGGTCCCTCCCCATTAAAAGCCAGTTGGCTTTCTTGCCTTTTTAAAGTCTTGGTTGAAAAAAAAAACCGTCGGTGCTGCA
>JAPXFY010000452.1:22500-45000 GCA_030674185.1 Monoplex corrugatus | reverse complement strand
TTTGATAGAACCGTGGACTCAAGATCTGAGAGAGATAGAGAGAGGGGGACAATGACAATGACAATGACAATGACAATGATGCTTTATTTTTCAACGGTAAAAGCTATTGGCTAGAAGCCATTTTTCAAACTTGCCGGGAGGGAGAGGAGAGAGAGAGGGGAGAGAGGGAGGGAGGAGAGAGAGGGGAGGAGAGAGAGAGAGAGGGAGGGAGAGAGAGAGGGGGGAGAGAGAGGGGAGGGAGAGAGAGAGGGGGAGAGAGAGGGAGGGAGAGAGAGAGGGGGAGAGGGAGGGAGGGAGAGAGGGAGGGAGAGAGAGAGAGGGGAGAGAGGGAGGGAGGGAGAGGAGAGGGAGAGGAGGGAGAGAGAGGGGGAGAGAGAGGGAGGGAGAGAGAGAGGGGGAGAGAAGAGAGGGAGGGGAGAAGAGGAGGGGAGAGAGGGGGAGAGAGAGAGAGAGAAGAATAAGAGGGAGGAGAAAGAAAGTGGAGAAGGGGGAGAGAGAGACTCAGAACTGTTTAAATTAATGCACATCGCCGTAGGCACAATACAAACAGTGATAACAGGGGAAGGTGATCAGTTTTGACATTCATTCATATTATATAAACAATCATATATATTCCCGTCACTACAGTACAGTACATAAACACAGATACGTATAAAAAGAAGAGAGAGAAAGAGACAGAGAGAGACAGAGAGAGAGAAAGAGAGAGAGAGAAGAGAGAGAGAGAGAAAGAGAGAGAGAAAGAGAAAGAGAGAGAGAAGAGAGAGAGAGAGAAAGAGAGAGAGAGAGGAGCTTTTACTCCTTAAATCAAGGCGTGTGGAATTGGAAGTACAAATCCGCACACTTCTACAAGCAATAAAACTACAACTTTACAATGCGTAGAGCTTTGTCATCAGCGCAGTGTAACACTCCACTGTCTTACTTTTCAGTCGGAATCTGGCACCATGATAAGGCCCCCCTTGTTTCTGCACAGGCTGCCAGTCTCCGGGATTTCACAGCAGATATTTCTGCAGATTCTGGTTATCCGCTTGTTAAAGCACATGGTCAGTATTTTGTTATGACATTAACCGTTTGACTCCCGCAGCCTGTCCACTAGAATTCTGCATTGTCAACCATGCTAGCAAAGCAAAAACTTAACCCCTTGATTCCCTCACCCTATCTGCAGTTTCCCGCAGGAAGCTGGTGGATAGAGTGAAGGAGTCAAAGGGTTAACATTTGGTAGAGCCATGGACTCAAGATCTAATATCTCGAGCTCAATCTCAACATGTAACATTTAAAAACTGGGCTGTTTGCTGCCCATCTCAATGTTTCCATCATTCTGGTGGTGTCAGCTTAATCAAATGTTTCATAGGTCCCTCCTCCCCTCCTACCCAATTTCAAGACCTTGCCAGCTTATACAGTTTTGTGCAGGCTTAGGGAGCCTGCTAGATAATTGTTGGCAGATTTGGGTGGAGCACATATGGAATTGTCCGAGTGCGATGAATCCCTCTTGAACAGACCCCAAACTCCAAGCAATTTCAGTTTCAGTTTCTCCGCGCTCGGAAAGAATACCATATTCACTAACGTCACAGGAGCCCTGTGATGGAGAAGATCCAGAATGATTACGGCACAAGCCTTAACCCTTTGACTCCTGCAGCCTGCCCAACAGCATCCTTCTTTGTCAACCATGCTGGAAGAGCAAAAACTTAACCCTTTGACTCCCTCACCCTATCCACCAGCTTCCTGCAGGAAGCTGGTGGATAGGGTGAGGGAGTCAAAGGGTTAAGTTTTTGCAGTTGGTAGATAGGGTGCAGGTGGCAAAGGGTTAAAGCCTGCACATAAACCCTCGAGGTGGCCAGGTCCGGAGGTCCTACCTAGACAGTCGTAGGGGAGTGATGCAGCAGAGACCTCAACTTTTCCCGGGACCAGCACCACGAGGGCGGCGCTCATCCCCTCTCCCTCGATTCAAATTCATATTCATATTCACATTTTTTTAAACCAACACTTCAGAAAGGCCAGATGGCTAATTGGTCTTCAAGGGGTTGGTCCTGGGAAATCAATCTCTCACTCGAATGTTTTATACCAAGGCAGCCGGGCAATGCCCTGCTCTTCACGATTTTCAACTGCCGTGGGATCTTTAGCGTGTGCAGCCAGAAGGCATACGGGTCCGACTGATTTTTCGTCCCATTCCGATTGCAGTTCGATTTTCCAGTCTTGAAAACTAAATAGAAAAGTCGAGGCCTCGAGTTCAGTTATTATTATTGGTAGGCGAACGTCTAAACCATTCTGCCTCTCTTCTCCCTAAGGGGGCCCGGCCCGTCCACGATTGAGTGAGTGAGCGAGCCTGGACGAGAGCTTGACCAGGCTGCTCTGTAGCTAGGCCTATAGGTTATTGTCCTCCACCACAATGGAAGTAATCACACACACACACACGCACACACACACGCACGCACACACACACACACAGAGCCTCTTCCCTGATTTTACAACACAACCACACACGGATCCGCATGATTACACACACAAACACACGACTACTGTCCACAGAGTACACACATGAACACAATCACACAGGTGGTCAACCCCCCCCCCCCTCCGATCGCTCCTCGCTCCTACCCTCACCATCACCCCCCCCCCCCCATATCCACACACACACACACACACTACGGCAACTTGGCTGGGCGTTCATACGTCATGTCACGTGCTAACCACAAGTATCACCACGGAACGCTGGAAACGTTGACAACTTTCCCACACACAAGGATACTGTGTACTCTTTGACCCACATCCGTTCACAGCCATTTTATCTAAATATAGGCCTAACGGTTTCGGGTGAACAAACAAACTTCGGCTTGCTGACAGACTACAGAAACAAGAGGTAAGAGTCGAGCTTTATACTAACACATCCATGAATTATTTGCTTTCAATGTTTCCTAGTTCAAATTGATCACGAATGTTTTTGAATACTTGAAACAGAAAGTTGAACAACTTGTTTTCTTCCAGCTGAGCGAAATCTGCATCACGATCATCATGTGCCCTGCCGCATGGCGTTGGCTATCATGGCCCTCCATATATGTATCTATCCTTCGTCGCCGCGAAATCTTGGGAAAGTTAAATTGAAACTGAAAGGGAAGTTATCTGAACGTTCGTGTTTGTCCTAATTCTTGTCAATGTGTTTCTTTGTTGTCGATTGTGGAACGTAATAAACACAAAGTCCAGTTGATCGAAAATGTGTGCCCGTCCTGTTTGGTTAAAATAAAACACACGTTCTCATTTGTTGTTGTGTTTCAACCTTTTTTTGTGACGGATTCACGCTGATCCTTGCTTTCAAAGCTTTCAAACCCTGAAGCCAAAATTATAACACTGAAAAGGGGAACCAGACAAACACGAAAATAGAATCAGAACGCGTATTTAATATAACCAGACAAATAGAATCAGAACGCGTATTTAATATAACCAGACAAATAGAATCAGAACGCGTATTTAATATAACCAGACAAATAGAATCAGAACGCGTATTTGATATAACCAAACAGAATCAGAACGCGTATTCAATATGACCAGACAAACAGAATCAAAACGCGTATTTGATATAACCAAACAGAATCAGAACGCGTATTTGATATAACCAGACAAACAGAATCAGAACGCGTATTCAATATAACCAGACAAACAGAATCAGAACGCGTATTTGATATAACCAGACAAACAGAATCAGAACGCGTATTCAATATGACCAGACAAACAGAATCAAAACGCGTATTTGATATAACCAGACAAACAGAATCAGAACGCGTATTTGATATAACCAAACAGAATCAGAACACGTATTTGAAATAACCAGACAAATAGAATCAGAACGCGTATTTAATACAACCAGACAAACAGAATCAGAATGCGTATTTAATATAACCAGACAAATAGAATCAGAACGTGTATTTGATATAACTAGACAAATAGAATCAGAACGCGTATTTGATATAACTAGACAAATAGAATCAGAACGCGTATTTAATATAACTAGACAAATAGAATCAAAACGCGTATTTAATATAACTAGACAAATAGAATCAGAACGCGTATTTAATATAACTAGACAAATAGAATCAGAATGCGTATTTAATATAACCAGACAAATAGAATCAGAATGCGTATTTAATATAACCAGACAAATAGAATCAGAACGCGTATTTAATATAACCAGACAAACAGAATCAGAACGCATATTTAATATAACTAGACAAATAGAATCAGAACGCGTATTTAATATAACTAGACAAATGGAATCAGAACGCGTATTTAATATAACCAGACAAATAGAATCAAAATGCGTATTTAATATAACCAGACAAATAGAATCAGAACGCGTATTTAATATAACTAGACAAATAGAATCAGAACGCGTATTTAATATAACTAGACAAATAGAATCAGAACGCGTATTTAATATAACTAGACAAATAGAATCAAAACGCGTATTTAATATAACCAGACAAATAGAATCAAAACGCGTATTTAATATAACCAGACAAATAGAATCAAAATGCGTATTTAATATAACTATACAAATAGAATCAGAACGCGTATTTAATATAACTAGACAAATAGAATCAAAACGCGTATTTAATATAACCAGACAAATAGAATCAAAACGCGTATTTAATATAACCAGACAAATAGAATCAAAATGCGTATTTAATATAGCTAGACAAATAGAATCAGAACGCGTATTTAATATAACTAGACAAATAGAATCAGAACGCGTATTTAATATAACCAGACAAATAGAAAAAAAACGCGTATTTAATATAACTAGACAAATAGAATCAAAATGCGTATTTAATATAACCAGACAAATAGAATCAGAACGCGTATTTAATATAACCAGACAAATAGAATCAAAATGCGTATTTAATATAACTAGACAAATAGAATCAGAACGCGTATTTAATATAACCAGACAAATAGAATCAGAACGCGTATTTAATATAACTAGACAAATGGAATCAGAACGCGTATATGATATAATCAGACGTGTCTGGTTACATAAAATGCACGTTCTGATTCTGTTTTCGTGTTTTTCTGGTTTCTGTTTGCTTGGACGCGGGCAGTCGCATTTGTTTTGATTGATTGATTTGGTTCAGATTTTACGTCGACACCTATCTCAGGTGATATGGCCGACGGGGATAACTATCCCAGGGAAGTGGGGGAAGGGGGACATATCTAATCCTATACTGACAGTGACACCACCAGAACAACAATGATGTTAAGATGGGACAGTGAGATAGATGGCCAGTTTTAATACAGCGCACCCCGGGATTAGAACCCACAACCATTAATTAGCATGTGACTCCGATGCTCAAACCAACTGAGTCACTGGGGCCCACGAACATAGAATCAGAACGCGTATTTAATATAACCAGACAAATAGAATCAGCTTGTCTGGTTATATCAAATAGGCGTTCTGATTCTATTTTCGTCTTTTTTTGGTTCCTGTTTGCATGAACGCGGCAGTCACACTTGTTTTGGATACTGAAAAGGGGATTGTAATGGTCAAGTTTTGAACATAGACTGACACAGCCACACTTTCTGTATAACACAGACTGACACAGCCACACTTTCTGTCTAACATAGACTGACACAGCCACACTTTCTGTATAACATACTGACACAGCCACACTTTCTGTATAACATAGACTGACACAGCCACACTTTCTGTATAACATAGACTGACACAGCCACACTTTCTGTATAACATACTGTCACAGCCACACTTTCTGTATAACATAGACTGTCACAGCCACACTTTCTGTCTAACATAGACTGACACAGCCACACTTTCTGTATAACATACTGTCACAGCCACACTTTCTGTATAACATAGACTGACACAGCCACACTTTCTGTATAACACAGACTGACACAGCCACACTTTCTGTATAACACAGACTGACACAGCCACACTTTCTGTATAACACAGACTGTCACAGCCACACTTTCTGTCTAACATAGACTGTCACAGCCACACTTTCTGTATAACATAGACTGACACAGCCACACTTTCTGTATAACATAGACTGACACAGCCACACTTTCCGTCTAACATAGACTGTCACAGCCACACTTTCTGTATAACATAGACTGTCACAGCCACACTTTCTGTATAACACAGACTGTCACAGCCACACTTTCTGTATAACATAGACTGTCACAGCCACACTTTCTGTCTAACATAGACTGTCACAGCCACACTTTCTGTATAATATAGACTGACACAGCCACACTTTCTGTCTACATAGACTGACACAGCCACACTTTCTGTATAACACAGACTGTCACAGCCACACTTTCTGTATAACATAGACTGTCACAGCCACACTTTCTGTATAACACAGACTGTCACAGCCACACTTTCTGTATAACATAGACTGTTACAGCCACACTTTCTGTATAACATAGACTGACACAGCCACACTTTCTGTCTAACATAGACTGACACAGCCACACTTTCTGTATAACATAGACTGACACAGCCACACTTTCTGTATAACATAGACTGACACAGCCACACTTTCTGTCTAACATAGACTGACACAGCCACACTTTCTGTACAACATAGACTGACACAGCCACACTTTCTGTACAACATAGACTGACACAGCCACACTTTCTGTACAACATAGACTGACACAGCCACACTTTCTGTACAACATAGACTGACACAGCCACACTTTCTGTATAACATAGACTGACACAGCCACACTTTCTGTATAACATAGACTGACACAGCCACACTTTCTGTATAACACAGACTGACACAGCCACACTTTCTGTACAACATAACCTGCGGTCATTGTCTGGGTGTTTCCGCAGGCTTACGTACTGGCTATTATGCGGAGTTTGTATAACAGTGTGCTGAAGGCGGCATAGATTAATCCTTTGACTCCCGCACCCTGTCCACCAACATCCTGCATTGTCAATCATGCTAGATCTAGTAAAGTAAGTAAAAACTGAACTCTTTGATTCTCTCACCCTCTCCATCAGCTTCCTGCAGGAAGCTGGTGGACAGGGTGAGGTAATCAAAGAGTTTAGTTTTTTCAGTTGGTAGGTAGGTTGTGGGAGTGAAAGGGTTAAAGACGGTCCCCTCTAGGTTCTGTAGGACTACAAGTGTAACAGATTGAAGATTGGGACCATAATGACAACAAAATTTGAAGGCCCAGCTTTAGAATACATGTACACATTGTAGATCTGCTCATTGTTTAGCAGTGTGTTATATGCGTCGTATATTGGTTGGGATCATTGGAATGTTCAATGCATAGCTATGGATAGGCAGAGGCTGTAAAATAACAGTATAACTTGGGACGAGAGAATGCAAGGCAAGCTCATTACACTGTGTTGCCTTTGAGCGTTGTAGGTAGATGGGAAAGATCGTAACAGAGCATGACACTCTGTTACATGATGGTTTTCTGTTCTTGCTTTTTGTTCGTAGTTGACAACGCACAATGACAGACAAGGCTCTTCTTCCCCGCAAACCCCGCCAACGTCCTGCCGAAGGATGGATTGTCTTAAACTACGTTGTCAGCTTGTGTTTTTGGTTGTGCCTGTTTGTGATCTACCTTGGAATCTGCCACCTCTTGAGTCACCCAGAACTGCTAGAAGACCCCGCCTGTGAGTATTGCCTTTATTGGTTAGGCTGTATCGTTTAACTCCGTTGATTCCCTCACTCTGATAACCAGCATCCTGCATCGTCGAACATGCTAGCAAAGCAAAAACTTAACCCTTTTACTCCCACACCCTGTCCACCAACATCCTGCAGTGTCAAGCATGCTAGCAAAGCAAAAAACTTAACCCTTTAACTCCCACACTGTCCATCAGCATCCTGCATTGTCGAGGATGTTAGCAAGCAAAAACTTAACCCTTTGACTCCCTCACCCTGTCCACCAGCATTGTGCATTGTTAAGCATGCTTGCAAAGCATAAACTTTAACTCTTTGATTCCCACACTCTGTCTATCAGCATCCTACATTGTCAAGCATGCTAGAAAGCAAAAACTTAACCCTTTTACTCCCTCACCCTGTCCACCAGCATCCTGCATTGTCGAGGATGTTAGCAAGCAAAAACTTAACCCTTTGACTCCCTCACCCTGTCCACCAGCATTGTGCATTGTTAAGCATCTTGCAAAGCATAAACTTTAACTCTTTGATTCCCACACTCTGTCCATCAGCATCCTACATTGTCAAGCATGCTAGCAAAGCAAAAACTTAACCCTTTTACTCCCTCACCCTGTCCACCAGCATTGTCAAGCATGCTAACAAAGCAAAAACCTTAACCCTTTGACTCCCACACTGTCCATCAGCATCCTGCATTGTCGAGGTAATTAGCAAAGCAAAAACTTACCCCTTTGACTCCCTCACCCTGTCCACCAGCATTCTGCGTTGTTAAGCATGCTAGCAAAGCATAAACGTAACCCTTTGACTTCCGCACTCTGTCCATCAGCATCCTACATTGTCAACCATGCCAGCAAAGCAAAAACTTAACCCTTTGACTTTCACACCCTGTCCATCAACATCCTGCTTTGCCAAACACGTTAGCAAATCAAAAACTTAACCCTTTGACTCCCACACTGTCGATCAGCATCCTGCATTGTCAAGCATGTTAGCAAAGAAAAAACTTAACCGTTTGCCTCCCACACTATGTCCATCAGCATCCTGCATTGTCAAGCATACTAGCAAACCAAAAACCTTAACCCTTTGACTCCCACACTTTGTCCACCAGCGTCCTGCCTGCATTGCCAACCATGCTAGCAGAGCAAAAACTTAATTCTCTGACTCCCACACCTGTCCATCAGCATCATGCAGTGTCAACCATGCTAGCAGAGCAAAAACTTAACCCTTTCACTCCCGCAGCCTGTCGATCAGCATTCTGCATTGTCAAGCATACTAGCAAACCAAAAACCTTAACCCTTTGACTCCCACACTTTGTCCACCAGCGTCCTGCCTGCATTGCCAACCATGCTAGCAGAGCAAAAACTTAACCATTTCACTCCCGCAGCCTGTCGATCAGCATTCTGCATTGTCAAGCATGCTAGCAAAGCAAAAACTTAACCCTTTGACTCCCGCACTCTGTCGATCAGCGTTCTTGCATTATTGTCAAGCATGCAAGCAAAGCAAAAACTTAACCCATAGACTCCCACACCCTGTCCACCAGCATCATGCATTGTTAAGCATGATAGCAAAGCAAAAAACTTAACCCTTTGACTCCCGCACCCTGTCTACCAGCATTCTGCATTGTCAAGCATGCTAGCAAAGCAAAAATTTAACCCTTTGACTCCCACACTCTGTCCACCAGCATCCTGTACTGTCAAGCATGCTAGCAAAGCAAAAACAACCCTCTGACTCCTTCATCCTATTCACCAGCTTCCCGCAGGAAGCTGGTGGGTAGGGTGAGTGAGTCTAAGGGTTACGTGTTTGCTGTTGGTGGATAGGGTGCAGGGTGTCAAAGGGTTAAATTGTTCTGTCAGTATTTCCATTGGTGTGGATTTTTTTCAAGTCGTCTGTCTGTGTCTGTTTCCGTAGATGTGGATTGTTTAAAATCGTCTGTCTGTGTCTGTTTCCGTTGATGTGAATTGTTTTAATTAATTTTGTCTGTCTGTATCTGTTTCCGTTGATGTGGATTGTTTTAATTTGTCTGTCTGTATCTGTTTCCGTTGATGTGGATTGTTTTTATCGTTCTGTCTGTATCTGTTTCCGTTGATGTGGATTGTTTTAATTGTTCTGTCTGTATCTGTTTCCGTTGATGTGGATTGTTTTAATTCGTCTGTCTGTGTCTGTTTCCGTTGATGTGGATTGTTTTAATTGTTCTGTCTGTATCTGTTTCCGTTGATGTGGATTGTTTTAATTCGTCTGTCTGTGTCTGTTTCCGTTGATGTGGATTGTTTTAATTGTTCTGTCTGTATCTGTTTCCGTTGATGTGGATTGTTTTAATTGTTCTGTCTGTATCTGTTTCCGTTGATGTGGATTGTTTTAATTCGTCTGTCTGTGTCTGTTTCCGTTGATGTGGATTGTTTTAATTGTTCTGTCTGTATCTGTTTCCGTTGATGTGGATTGTTTTAATTGTTCTGTCTGTATCTGTTTCCGTTGATGTGGATTGTTTTAATTCGTCTGTCTGTGTCTGTTTCCGTTGATGTGGATTGTTTTAATTGTTCTGTCTGTATCTGTTTCCGTTGATGTGGATTGTTTTAATTGTTCTGTCTGTATCTGTTTCCGTTGATGTGGATTGTTTTAATTCGTCTGTCTGTGTCTGTTTCCGTTGATGTGGATTGTTTTAATTGTTCTGTCTGTATCTGTTTCCGTTGATGTGGATTGTTTTAATTCGTCTGTCTGTGTCTGTTTCCGTTGATGTGGATTGTTTTAAGTCGTCTCTCTGTGTCTGTTTCTGTTGATGTGGATTGTTTTAAGTCGTCTCTCTGTGTCTGTTTCCGTTGATGTGGATTGTTTTAAGTCGTCTGTCTGTGTCTGTTTCTGTTGATGTGGATTGTTTTAATTAATTTGTTTGTCTATGTCTGTTTCCGTTGATGTGGATTGTTTTAATTAATTTGTCTGTCTGTATCTGTTTCCGTTGATGTGGGTTGTTTGAATTCGTCTGTCTGTATATGTTTCCATTGATGTGAATTGTTGTAATTCTTCTCTTTATGTCTGTTTCCGTTCATGTGAAACTTAATTCTTCTCTTTGTGTCTGTTTCCGTTCATGTGAAACGTAATTCTTCTCTTTGTGTCTGTTTAATAATAATAATAATAAAGAGCATTTATATAGCGCCTAATCTGATGAAAACAAGAGCCCTAAGCGCTTACAGGTATCACGCAGACACAACCAAACACACACACACACACACACACACACACACACACACACACACACACACACACACACACACACACACACACGCACGCACACACACACCAGCCGACATTCAAGGCTCAAAAGACAACAAGGGGGGATTTGGGGAAGTTAGGTGGTAGAGTCTTTATAAGTATCATGAGAGGGACTGGAAGAGATGGGTTTTCAGAGAGGACTTGAAAGAAGTGAGAGTTGCAGAGTGGCGAACAGAGACAGGGAGCTGATTCCAGATTACAGGGGCCTGATAGGAAAAGGAGCGTTGACCATAGGTTTTAGTGCGACAGGATGATATGCGGAAGGTACGAGTATCAGCCGAGGAACGAAGTTGACGAGAGGGGGTGTACAGATGGAGGAGGTCAGAGATGTAAGGGGGTGCAAGACCGTTGAGAGACTTAAAACATAACAAAGCAATCTTGTAGCGAATTCTCTTTTCAACAGGTAACCAGTGAAGAGATTTGAGAAGAGGAGTGACATGAGAGGAACGAGATTTTCTGAAGATGAGCCTAGCAGCATTGTTTTGAACTTTTTGAAGCTTTTGAATGAGAGAGAAAGGACAGCCCGAGAGGAGGGAGTTGCAGTAGTCGAGACGACAGAGAACAAAGGCACAGAGGAGAGTTTTGGTGGCTTCGACAGAGAGGATATTGCGAATAGAAGAAATTCTGCGTATCTCAAGATAGCATAATCTGCAAACATTCTGGACGTGTTTTTCAAAGGACAGGGTGTTATCAAGAGTGACTCCAAGATTGCGGACAGTGGAAGATAGTGGAATGTCAGATCCAAGCAGAGAGACAGACAGAGGAAGGGAAGAACACTTAGCCAATGTGGTGGGAGAGATAAGGCTAAGTTCAGTTTTAATGGGGTTGAGTTGAAGTTTGTTTACAGTCATCCAGGAGTGAACATCAGAAATGCAGCCTTGGGTTTGTCTGATTATAGAGGGCAGTTGTGGGAGGGAACCAGAAGTATAGAGTTGGTTGTCATCAGAAAAGCTATGATGGGACATAGAGTGAAGTCGCATAATTTCAGAGAGGGGTTGTGTGTACAGCACAAATAGGATGGGACCTAAAACAGAGCCTTGGGGCACACCAAACTGGAGGGTAGTGGGTGCAGAGGATGAACAACAGACAGAGACTGTTTGAGTGCGATTGGAGAGGTAGGACTGGAACCAAGACAGAGCGATGTCAGAGATACCGAACACTTTATGGAGACGTGTGAGCATGATAGAATGGTCGATGGTGTCGAATGCAGCCGAGAGATCAAGGAGAGATAGAAGAGAGATTTGATTTTGATCAAGAGCAGTCAGAATATCATTTGCAATTTTTACAAGAGCAGTTTCAGGGCTGTGTCCAGTGCGATAAGCCGACTGATAAGGGTAAGAGAGGTTGTTGGCGGTGATATGATCAGAGATCTGTGCGAGAACAATTTTTTCAAGGACTTTGGATAAGAAAGGTAGGTTGGAAACAGGTCGATAGTTTTTGAGGTTATTGGGGTCAAGACTAGGTTTCTTTAAAAGAGGTCTGACCAGGGCAGATTTGAAGGAAGTGGGAAAGATACCAGATGACAGGGAATTGTTGATGACAGTTGTGAAGTGAGGGAGCAAAGTATCTAGGCAGTGTGTTAAGATAGATGCTGGAAGAGGATCAAGCTCACAGGTCTTGATGTCAGAATGGCGGATTACATTGCGGATAGTAGTTTCAGAAGCAGGCTGAAAAGAAATAAGTGGTGTGCCTTGAAACAGAGGGTCGGGAATAGGAGGTTGAGAGATGGGCTGGGAGTCAAGACTGGAACGGATGGACCTAATTTTATCAATGAAAAAATCTGAAAAATGTTGTGCTAGACGGGCAGGGGGAAGGCATGATGGGAGAGGAGATTTATTTGATTTGCCAAGGAGGGTATTAGTAACGGAATATAGCTGTTTTGATGTAGAACATGCAATAATTTTCGCATTGTAAAAGGCAGACTTAGCAGAGTCAACTATAGCATTGACAGTTTTGTTGGCAGCCTGAAAAATCTGTTTATTGATAGTAATGCTGTTCTTCAGCCACCGTCTTTCAGCACGACGGCGTTCACGCTTGGCCTTAAGAAGATCAGGGCCAACGGCAGAAAACCAGGGCGATGGTGGTCTCTGGGATACCCTACGTCTGGTGGCGGGGGCGTGCATGTCCAGCAGATCACCAATAGTCCGATTGAGGTCGTCAGCAGAGGCTGGAGGACAGGACTGAAGAGCGGCCAGGAGATCTTCGTTGAAGACGACGGTGTTGATATCAACTAGTTTTCTGACCATGACATTAGATAGTTTGGGGTGGAGGCTTGGTCATTGAAAGTTGGCCGAGGATACAGACATGATCCGAAGGAAGAGTATAATCAATTTCAATGGATTTGATGAAGGACTGGTCAGTTCTATGAACAACCCAATCGAGGATGTTGCCTTTTTCGTGGGTTGGAGTGTTGATAGATTGGGTCAAGCCAAAGGAGTTCAAAGAGCTTATCAGTTTAGCAGTGTGGGTCTGATTAGGTTCATTATAATGAAAATTAAAGTCTCCTGCAATGATGAAACAGCCTTTCAAGGTGTTACAGTAGGCAAGGAGGTCTGGAAACTCTTCTACAAACACATGGTTTTTAAGCTGGTTCTTTGGGCTGGGTGGTGGACGGTAGAGGAACAGCAGATGGAAAGTCTGGTGGGGTAGAGTGAGGGAGAGCTGGACAATTTCAAAAGTAGAGTGTTTGAATTTAAAGTCAGTCTTGGTAGTAATTCGGGGCAGAAGGGACTCGGCAACAACAAAAGCGATGCCGCCGCCGAGACCAGTTTTGCGAGCGAACGAGAGTGTACGGTGACCGAGAGGAGCAAGATCCCTCTCCTTGGGTTCATCCCCGACAGGCTGAAACCAGGTTTCATTGACGGCGAAAATATCGACGACGTGGTCATGGATGAAGTAGTTGATCGCGGATCTCTTCTCGTGTCTGGTACCGAGGGCCTGAGCATTGAACAGTGCAAGAGTCAATGAGTCAGTGCGTAGTTTCTTTTTGCCGGCTGTGAGAGGAATGAGGTTATCAGGGTTGGAGCACAGCGGTCTGGGGGACGGATGGGTATCGTAGACAGGAACAGAAGGCAGACCACTGCTGCCATGACGCTGATGTACATCAGTGATCACTGGAATCGTACGTCTCTTGCGCATTCCACCACGACATGATCGACGACGGGGGAGATTTCGGCCGATTTTCAGCGATCTCAAGTGTTCAACCAGGTCAGGGTCAAGGATCGAGTCAGGGGGGCAACATGACAGCAAGCAGTCCCGATTGTACTGCACACGAGTGGAAGAATGTGTAGACACAACAGCTGGTTGTGAAGCGGGGCGTGATGAGGCAGACGCACGCAGTGCGAGAGAGACAGAGCGGGGAGGGTGCACGTGCACTGGCGAGAAACATGGCGGGCTGAGTTGAAAATTCAAGTGGAGTAGGAGAGATAAAATGCACAAAGAAAACAGTACCTTGGCTTGCAGCGAAGCATTCATAAACCACCACATACTGAAACAGGAACATTCACAAACACAATCACTTGCTTTTAGCCATCAACAATCGATATAACTCCGTGCACACACACAAATAATCGCAGCGAGGTAGCCGTGCCTGTGAGGCGGCTGAACCTTGACCTTGACCTCTGTTTCCGTTGATGTGAAACGTAATTCTTCTCTTTGTGTCTGTTTCCGTTGATGTGAAACGTAATTCTTCTCTTTGTGTCTGTTTCCGTTGATGTGGGTTGTTTGAATTCGTCTGTCTGTGTATGTTTCCATTGATGTGGATTGTTGTAATTCTTCTCTATGTGTCTGTTTCCGTTGATGTGGATTGTTTTAATTCTTCTCTATGTGTCTGTTTCCGTTGATGTGGATTGTTTTAATTTGTCTGTCTGTTTCCGTTGATGTGGATTGTTTTAATTTGTCTGTCTGTTTCCGTTGATGTGGATTGTTGTAATTCTTCTCTATGTGTCTGTTTCCGTTGATGTGGATTGTTGTAATTCTTCTCTATGTGTCTGTTTCCGTTGATGTGAATTGTTGTAATTCTTCTCTATGTGTCTGTTTCCGTTGATGTGAATTGTTTTAATTGTTCTGTCTGTGTCTGTTTCCGTTGATGTGGATTGTTGTAATTCTTCTCTCTGTGTCTGTTTCCGTTGATGTGGACTGTTGTAATTCTTCTCTATGTGTCTGTTTCCATTGATGTGGATTGTTTTAATTGTTCTCCCTGTGTCTGTTTCTGTTAATGTGGATTGTTTTAATTGTTCTGTCTCCGTCAGTGTCTGTTTACATTGATATGTCTTGTCTTAACCCTTTGATTCCCGCAACCTGTCCACCAGCATCCTGAACCATGTTTATCAGCAACCAGGCTCGCAAAGCAAAGATGTAACCCTTTGATTTCCTCACTGCACCCCATCCACCAGCTTCCTGCAGGATTTGGTTGTCTCCAGTTCAATCCCAGCCCGCTACATTAATCTTAAAAACATGTTTGCTGCCCACCTTTATGTTTCCATCCTTTTGATGTTGTCAGATGAGTGTTTCTTCTTCTCCTTCTTCTTCTTTTCCTCGTCCTCCTCTTCCTCCTCCTTCTTCTTCTTTTCTCCTCCTCCTCCTTCTTATCCTCCTTCTTCTTCTCCTCCTCCTCCTTCTTTTTCTTCTTGTTCTTGTTCTTCTTCTTCTTCTTCTTCTTGTTCTTCTTCTTCTTCGTGTTCTTCTTCTTCCTCTTCTTCTTCTTCTCCTTCTTCTTCCTTTTCTTCTTCTTCTTCCTTCTTCCTCTTGTTCTTTTTCTTATTCGTCTTCTTCGTCGTCTTCTTCTTCTTCTGCTTGTTCTTCTTGTTCTTCCTCTTCTCCTTCTTCTTCCTCTTCCTCTTCTTTTTTCCTTCTTCCTCTTTTTTTTTTTCTTCTTCTTCTTCTCTCTTCTTCTTCCTCCTAATCTTCTTCTTCCTTCTTCCTCTTTGTCTTTTTCTTCTTCGTCCTCGTCTTCTTCTTCTTCTTCTTGTTCTACCTCTTCTTCGTCTTCCCTCTTCTTCTTCCCTCTTCTTCTTTTTCTTCTTCCTAATTCCCATCTCAAGGCTCTGCCAGCACATAGGTTTTTGTGCAGGCTCACAGAAACAGCAGCTGAGTGAGTGTGGTGGGCCGGTCATTCTACAACAGACAACAACCTACAAACACCGAACTCCTTATTCATTGGCTGTTGTCCACAGACACTTCTCACACCCGCTACAGCAAGTTAACCCTTTGACTCCGCCGCACTCTATCTACCAACATCTTGCCTCGTCAACCGTGCTAGTATTGCAAAAACTTATCTAACCCTTTGACTCCGCCGCACTCTATCTACCAGAATCTTGCATTGACAACCATGCTACTATTGCAGAAACTTACCTAGCCCTTTGACTCCCTCACCCTATCCATCAGCTTCCTGAAGCTGGTGGATAGGGTGAGGGAGTCACAGGGTTAAGTTTTTGGTTTGCTAGCATGCTTGACAATGCAAGATGCTGATCGATAGAGTGTGTGAGGAAGCTGCACGAAGCTGGTGGATAGGGTTAGAGAGTCAAATGGTTATGTTTTTGCAGTTATCGGATAGGATGCAGGGGTCAAAGGGTTAAGCAAAAACAAAAATAGAATAACAATAACAATAGTGTAATCAGACAGACAGAGCCATATTACTATTATCATTGGTAGTAGTGCTATTATATTATTACTGTTATGATTATTTATATTTCACAAAATAATGATAAAAATAATATTATTTTTATCATTGTTGTTGTTGTTGTTGTTGTTGTTGTTGTTGTTGATGATGTTGATGATGTTGTTGTTGTTATTGTTGTTGTTGTGGTTATTCTTATTTCACAAAATAACATACGATTTGGAAAATGTACAGGCCGCACCCAATGCGCGCAGACGACAGGGGAGGCAAACGCGTCGAACAACACCCACACGCTCGATGGCGGTAACAACACCACCGCCTCTCAACCACAACCACCACCACCATCTTCCATCCTGATGAATGCTCTGATGAGCCCACCGCCCAAGACCAATGAGACGAACGTCACTGATGGTGCCTCTAACGGCACTGCTCATTGCACAGAGTATGGTGCCGACTGTGAGGGTCGGTGTGTGCGGAAAGTGCCACTCTGGTACGTTTTGTTCCTGGTTTGCGTGTTCGCGGGACTACTGTTCGCAACACTCGGGGTTGAACTCGTACGTTGGCAGATTTATCCGACCTCAATTCTGTTTGAATTTTAATCAAGTGAACTCTGTGTGTGTATTCTTTTTGTTGGGAGAAATCACATATTGCTGGCATCATGCATATATATATGATATATGCATATATAATATATATGTATATATATGTATGGACATATACATGTATATACATATTTTTTTTATATATATAGGCCTATATATATATATATATATATATGTATATATATATATATATATATATATATATATAGAGAGAGAGAGAGAGAGAGAGAGATGTATATATATATACATGTATATATAATGTATATGTATATGTATGTGTGTGTGTCTGTGAGTGTGTAGATAGATAGGTAGATAGATAGACAGATAGACAGACAGACAGACAAACAGACAGACAGACAGATAGATAAATAGATGATGATCATCAGCATTATCAGCATCAGCACGATCATCATCATAATCATCATCATCATCGTCATCAGCACCACGACCACCACCATCATCATCATCATCATCATCATCAGCAGCAGCAGCAGCAGCAGCAGCAGCATCACATGTCTCGCCGCATGGCCCTCCATACGAACTTATCTTTTGTCTGTGCAAACATATCTCCTACTTTTTTTTACCCTTCACACACACACACACACACTCACACACATACATACACACACACACACACACACACACACACACACACACACACACACACACACACGCACACACAAAGGCAATGAGTCTCTACAAAATCTAGTCAAACACATCTCAGACGGTCATATTATCACAGAAAGGCAGCAAGCCAGATTTGATTTCTATACAAGCTCCCTGTCCATGGACAGCAAAGAAAACAAACGAGACAGTCTTGATGGAGGCAAACACAAGAAGGTCATTGATAAAGAAGAGTAGGAAAAGACAGGCAACATTTATAGGCCATTTTATGAGGAAAGGGGAATTAGAGCACATGGTCACAACAGGAAAGCTGGAGGGAAAGAGAGCACCAGGTAGACCCAGGGAGAAACTATTGGACGGACATGCAGGGTAGTTGAGGACAGAGAGGGTGGAAGATGTACTTGCGGCAACAAGGGATAGATACATAATTATGGAGGGCCATGATCGCCAACGCCATGCGGCAGGGCACATGATGATGATGATGATGATGATGATGATGATGATGATGATGATGACCAGTTGCGTAGTTATACAACAGGCACCAACAGCACGCCGCATTCGACGAGTACAGCGAACGCGAACAACTCATGTAGGATAATAACCATACGTGGTCGGCGTTCACGGCTTGACTGTTGCCTGTTACATTGTTATTGTTATTATTGTTTAAAGCCCAACCGACTGCGTAGAGCCATATCAGGGCTATAACCGCTTCAAAACATACAAAACTTCAACAGGGGAAAAAAAAAAAAAAGAAAAGAAAATGAAGTACGCATATCAATGCATTTGCGCACATAATACATGCATGCATGCATTCACCTGTATGTGTTCGATAGTTTTACATACTTTCTCTTAGGATTGATAATTGGGTGCATATATTAAATGCGTTTTTGGCTCTAGGGAGGTGAGATATGCGGAAGCAGTTTTAGGTAATTTAAGGCCCATTTTTATATGTTTTGGTGTCCTTAGTTAAGTATGCTTAAATTTGTATTCAGGTATGTTTTTTAAACTCTCCTGTGCGATAAATTGGACAGAGTGGTCAACACCAGGGGCATGTCCTTAGATTATATATGCTTGAATGCATTGATATAATTTTTTTAACTTAATTTTCTGTTTCCTTTTTTCTCTCCTGTTGAAGTATTATGTGTACTGAAACGAGTATAGCCCTGATATGGCTCTACGCAGTTGGCTGGGATTTACTTAACAATAAGCATAAGCAACAATAAGAACAATTAAGTTGCTGTTCATTTGTTCTCTGTGTGTATCATGTGCGTCATCCATACCAGTTGAAGTTTCACGATTCATTTGATTTTCAATGAATGATCTCGGGTTTTTTTAAAAAATAAAGTGTATCTTGTGTATCTCATTTATCTATGTGTGGTCTGTCTAAAGATACCTGGACTAGTCAGTAGTCACGTACAGTCTTTATATAGTTGTGTATTAATTTTCTGTTTGTCTCATTTTTCTCTCCCTTCTTCTTATGTTCCCCGTGTGGATGCCGGAGGCTTTTCCAGTATAAATAGTATCCCCTCCATTTGGAAATTATCCCCACCTTTTGGAAATTATCCCCGCCTTTTGGAAATTATCCCCACCTTTTGGAAATTATCCCCACCTTTTGGAAATTATCCCCACCTTTTGAAATTATCCCCACCTCTTGGAAATTATCCCCACCTCTTGGAAATTATCCCCACTTTCTGGAAATTATTACCACCTTTTGGAAATTATCCCCACCTTTTGGAAATTATCCCCACCTCTTGGAAATTATCCCCACCTCTTGGAAATTATCCCCACTTTCTGGAAATTATTATCACCTTTTGGAAATTATCCCCACCTTTTGGAAATTATCCCCACCTTTTGGAAATTATCCCCAATTATCCCCACCTTTTGGAAATTATTACCACCTCTTGGAAATTATCCCCACCTTTTGGAAAATCTGTGCTAGAAATTTCCTCTTTTCTGTCAGTCTCTTTGTGGTTTTTTTTGGTTGTTTTTTTCCTCTTTTGCTTTTTGTCATTTCTTCCTATCATTTTCTGCCTCATTGGTCCATTCACCTGTACATGTTCAATAAAGTCTTACGTACTTTTTCTTAGCATTGATAACTGGGTACATGTATCAAATACATTTTTGGCTCTAGGGAAATTAGATATGCGGAAGCAATTTTAGGCAGGTTATGCCCGTTTTTGATATATGTTTTAGTGTCCTTAGTTGTGTGTAAATTTGTATACAGGTGTGTTTTTTAAATCCCCCGAGTGATAAATTGGATGGAGTGGTCAACGCCAGGGGCATGTCCTTAGATTATGTGCGCAAATGCATTGACGTGTGTACTTAATTTTTTGTTCCTTTTTTCCCTGTTGAAGTATTGTGTATGTTTTGAAACGGTTACAGCCCTGATAATTTTTTTGTCTACACAGTCGGCTTGGCTGTGAGCAACAATAAACATAAGCAACAATAAGAACAAATTAGTTGGTATTCATTTATTCTCTTTATGTATCATGTACATCATCCATATCAGGTGAAGCTTTGCGATTAATTTGATTTCCAGTGAATGATCTGTTTTTTTTAAATAAAGTGTATCTTGTGTATCTCATTTTCCAACTCGTGGTCTGTTTCTAGAAGTGCCTTGTCTAATCACGTGCAGTCTTTACACAATTGTGAATTTCTGTTTGACTCATTTTTCTCTCCTTTCTTCTGATATTGCCCGTGTGGATGCCGGGGGGCTCTTTCAGTATAAATAGTATCCCCATCTTTTGGAAATTCTGTGCTAGAAATGTCCTCTTATCTGTTACTCGCTTTATTTCTTTCTTCCTCCTTTGCTTTCTGTCATTTCTTCCTATCGTTTTCTGCCTTGCTGGTCCATTCACCTGTATGTGTTCAATTAAGTCGTACCTACCTTTTCTTAGGATCGATGATTGGGTACATGTATTGAGTGTGTTTTTGGCTCTAGGGAGGTGAGATATGCGGAAGCGATGTTAGGTAATTTAGGCCCGTTTTTGTATATTTTAGTGTCCGTAGGTATGCTTAAATTTGTATTCAGGTGTGTTTTTTTCAAATCACTTGTGCGATAAATTAGACGGTGTGGTCAACGCCAGGGGCATGTCCTTAGATTATGTGCACGAATGCATTGATATGTGTACTTAATTTTCTTTTCTTTTTTTTTTCTCCTGTAGAAGTTTTGTATGTTTTGAAGCGGTTATAGCCCTGATGTGGCTCTACGCAGTCGGCTGGGCTTTAAACAACAACATTACCTCACAATGATATTTAGTGTGTGGGTGTGTCTGTGTGTGTATGTTGTGTGTGTGTGTGTGAGTTTGTGTGGGTGTGTGTATATATGTGTGTGTGTGTGGGTGTGTGTATATGTGTTGGTGTGTGAGTGTGTATGTGTGAGTGTGTGTGTATGTGTGTTTTGTGTGTGTGTTTGAGTGTGTGTGTGAGCGCGCGCGCGCGTCTGTGTGTGTGTGTGTTTGAGTGTGTGTGAGTGTGTATGTATGTGTGTGTTTGTGTGTGTTTTGAGTGTGTGTGTGAGCGTGTGTGTGTGTGTGTGTGGATGTGTGTGTGTGCGTCCGTGTGTGTGTGTGTGTGTGTGCGTCCGTGTGTGTGGATGTGTGTGTGCGTCCGTGTGTGTGTATGTGTGTGTGTGTGTGTGTGTGTGTTGCGCGTCCGTGTGTGTGTGTGTGTGTGTGTGTGTGTGTGTGATATGGAGAACTCTACAACAATGCAATACATCCCCACTGTCTGTTGAAGAGACTCATTGCCTTAATGTGTGTGTTGTGTGTGTGTGTGTGTGTGTGTGTGTGTGTGTGTGTGTGTGTGTGAGAGAGAGAGACAGACAGACAGACAGACAGATAGCAGTTTCAGTTTCAGTTTCTCAAGATGATGTCTCCGCGATCGGAACGAATTACATATGCACTAATGTCACAGATGCCATGTGTATGGTGATCATGGCACAAGCCTTAAACCTGCACATAAACCCATGAGCTGGCCAGGTCCTGAGGCTCTACCTAGACTCTGTTTTACCAAGTCTATATTTTATACTGGTATTTCATCAGCTTATCACTGGAATAATCTTTGGATACATGTAAATGACATGTGTATCTGTAAATCTTACCTTCAAAAAGGAACATGTAAATAAATAAATAAATAAACAAATAAATAGATTAATAAATAAATAAATAAACAAAATAAATAAATAGATAAATAAATAAATAAATAAATAAATAAAGTCTGAATCACAACACAACTAGCAATTCTTTATAAACTCATCCCACATGACAGAATCCTCCCCCCCCCCCCCAAGTCAATGCCCAAATGCTCAGCTGTCTTTCAACTAGGTGAAGACAATATTTCCTTAATCATAGATAGTAGGAACAGACAGCAATACAATACACCCCCCCCCCCCCCCAATTTCTAACAGTACAAAAATCACAGCAACAACTTCCCTTTCTCCTGCAATAAAATCAGGAATGGTGGATTTTTGATTGATTCATTTGGTTCAGGTTTTATGTTGACACCCACCTGAAATGATATGGCCGACGGCGATAACCATCCAAGGGCAACAATGATGTTTAGACGGGACAGTGAGAAGGCCAGTTTTAATATAGCACACCCCGGGATTCGAACCCACAACCATTCGCATGTGAATTCGACCCTCAAACCAACTGAGCTACTGAGTGGTGGGTGCACTGGGTCAGTAAGAACTGGACCAGGCTATAATCTCATAGTTTACAAGTTGACAAAGTTAACAAGAAACGTCACGT
>JAPXFY010000452.1:2500-17500 GCA_030674185.1 Monoplex corrugatus | reverse complement strand
AGGGTCTACATGTACACTAATACAAGTACACTACAATGCCCATGGAGGGTCTACATGTACACTTATACAAGTACACTACAATGCCCATGGAGGGTCTACATGTACACTAATACAAGTACACTACAATGCCCATGGAGGGTCTACATATACACTAATACAAGTACACTACAATGCCCATGGAGGGTCTACATGTACACTAATACAAATACACTACAATGCCCATGGAGGGTATACATGTACACTAATACAAGTACACTACAATGCCCATGGAGGGTATACATGTACACTAATACAAGTACACTACAATGCCCATGGAGGGTATACATGTACACTAATACAAGTACACTACAATGCCCATGGAGGGTATACATGTACACTAATACAAGTACACTACAATACCCATGCAGGGTCTACATGTACACTAATACAAGTACACAATAATACCCATGGAGGGTCTACATGTACACTAATACAATACACTACAATGCCCATGGAGGGTCTACATGTACACTAATACAAGTACACAATAATACCCATGGAGGGTCTACATGTACACTAATACAAGTACACTACAATGCCCATGGAGGGTCTACATGTACACTAATACAAGTACACTACAATGCCCATGGAGGGTCTACATGTACACTAATACAAGTACACTACAATGCCCATGGAGGGTCTACATGTACACTAATACAAATACACTACAATGCCCATGGAGGGTCTACATGTACACTAATACAAGTACACTAAAATGCCCATGGAGGGTCTACATGTCACTAATACAAGTACACTATCAATGCCCATGGAGGGTCTACATGTACACTAATACAAGTACACTACAATGCCCATGGAGGGTCTACATGTACACTAATACAAGTACACTACAATGCCCATGGAGGGTCTACATGTACACTAATACAAATACACTACAATGCCCATGGAGGGTATACATGTACACTAATACAAGTACACTACAATGCCCATGGAGGGTCTACATGTACACTAATACAAGTACACTACAATGCCCATGGAGGGTCTACATGTACACTAATACAAGTACACTACAATGCCCATGGAGGGTCTACATGTACACTAATACAAGTACACTACAATGCCCATGGAGGGTCTACATGTACACTAATACAAGTACACTACAATGCCCATGGAGGGTCTACATGTACACTAATACAAGTACACTACAATGCCCATGGAGGATCTACATGTACACTAATACAAGTACACTACAATGCCCATGGAGGGTCTACATGTACACTAATACAAGTACACTACAATACCCATGGAGGGTCTACATGTACACTAATACAAGTACACTACAATGCCCATGGAGTGTCTACATGTACACTAATACAAGTACACTACAATGCCCATGGAGGGTCTACATGTACACTAATACAAGTACACTACAATGCCCATGGAGGGTCTACATGTACACTAATACAAGTACACTACAATGCCCATGGAGGGTCTACATGTACACTAATACAAATACACTACAATGCCCATGGAGGGTCTACATGTACACTAATACAAGTACACTACAATGCCCATGGAGGGTCTACATGTACACTAATACAAGTACACTACAATGCCCATGGAGGGTCTACATGTACACTAATACAAGTACACTACAATGCCCATGGAGGGTCTACATGTACACTAATACAAGTACACTACAATGCCCATGGAGGGTCTACATGTACACTAATACAAGTACACTACAATGCCCATGGAGGGTCTACATGTACACTAATACAAGTACACTACAATGCCCATGGAGGGTCTACATGTACACTAATACAAGTACACTACAATGCCCATGGAGGGTCTACATGTACACTAATACAAGTACACTACAATGCCCATGGAGGGTCTACATGTACACTAATACAAGTACACTACAATGCCCATGGAGGGTCTACATGTACACTAATACAAGTACACTACAATGCCCATGGAGGGTCTACATGTACACTAATACAAGTACACTACAATGCCCATGGAGGTCTACATGTACACTAATACAATACACTACAATGCCCATGGAGGGTCTACATGTACACTAATACAAGTACACTACAATGCCCATGGAGGGTCTACATGTACACTAATACAAGTACACTACAATGCCCATGGAGGGTCTACATGTACACTAATACAAGTACACTACAATGCCCATGGAGGGTCTACATGTACACTAATACAAGTACATACAATGCCCATGGAGGGTCTACATGTACACTAATACAAGTACACTACAATGCCCATGGAGGGTCTACATGTACACTAATACAAGTACACTACAATGCCATGGAGGGTCTACATGTACACTAATACAAGTACACTACAATGCCCATGGAGGGTCTACATGTACACTAATACAAGTACACTACAATGCCCATGGAGGGTCTACATGTACACTAATACAAGTACACTACAATGCCCATGGAGGGTCTACATGTACACTAATACAAGTACACTACAATGCCCATGGAGGGTCTACATGTACACTAATACAAGTACACTACAATGCCCATGGAGGGTCTACATGTACACTAATACAAAGTACACTACAATGCCCATGGAGGGTCTACATGTACACTAATACAAGTACACTACAATGCCCATGGAGGGTCTACATGTACACTAATACAAGTACACTACAATGCCCATGGAGGGTCTACATGTACACTAATACAAGTACACTACAATGCCATGGAGGGTCTACATGTACACTAACAATACACTACAATGCCATGAGGGTCTACATGTACACTAATACAAGTACACTACAATGCCCATGGGGTTACATGTACACTAATACAATACACTACAATGCCATGGAGGGTCTACATGTACACTATACAAGTACACTACAATGCCATGGAGGGTCTACATGTACACTATACAAGTACACTACAATGCCCATGGAGGGTCTACATGTACACTAATACAATACATACAATGCCATGGAGGGTCTACATGTACACTAATACAATACACTACAATGCCCATGGAGGGTTACATGTACACTAATACAAGTACACTACAATGCCATGGAGGGTTACTGTACACTAATACAAGTACACTCAATGCCCATGGAGGGTCTACATGTACACTAATAAAGTACACTACAATGCCCATGGAGGTCTACATGTACACTAATACAAGTACACTACAATGCCATGGAGGGTTACATGTACCTAATACAATACACTACAATGCCCATGGAGGGTCTACATGTACACTATACAAGTACACTACAATGCCCATGGAGGGTCTACATGTACACTAATACAAGTACACTACAATCCCATGGAGGGTCTACATGTACACAATACAAGTACACTACAATCCCATGGAGGTCTACATGTACACTAACAAGTACATACAATCCCATGGAGGGTCTACATGTACACTATACAAGTACACTACAATGCCATGAGGGTCTACATGTACACTAAACAAGTACACTACAAGCCATGGAGGGTCTACATTACACTAATACAATACACTACATCCCATGGAGGGTCTACATGTACACAATACAAGTACACTACAATCCCATGGAGGGTCTACATGTACACTAATACAAGTACACTACAATGCCCATGGAGGGTCTACATGTACACTAATACAAGTACACTACAATGCCATGGAGGGTCTACATGTACACTAATACAAGTACACTACAATGCCCATGGAGGGTTACATGTACACAAATACAAGTACACTACAATACCCATGGAGTGTCTACATGTACACTAATACAAGTACATTACAATACCCATGGAGGGTCTACATGTACACTAATACAAGTACACTACAATGCCCATGGAGGGTCTACATGTACACTAATACAAGTACACTACAATGCCCATGGAGGGTCTACATATACACTAATACAAGTACACTACAATACCCATGGAGGGTCTACATGTACACAAATACAAGTACACTACAATACCCATGGAGGGTATACATGTACACTAATACAAGTACATTACAATACCCATGGAGGGTCTACATGTACACTAATACAAGTACACTACAATGCCCATGGAGGGTCTACATGTACACTAATACAAGTACACTACAATGCCCATGGAGGGTCTACATGTACACTAATACAAGTACACTACAATGCCCATGGAGGGTCTACATGTACACTAATACAAGTACACTACAATGCCCATGGAGGGTCTACATGTACACTAATACAAGTACACTACAATGCCCATGGAGGGTCTACATGTACACTAATACAAGTACACTACAATGCCCATGGAGGGTCTACATGTACACTAATACAAGTACACTACAATGCCCATGGAGGGTCTACATGTACACTAATACAAGTACGCTACAATACCCATGGAGGGTCTACATGTACACAAATACAAGTACACTACAATGCCCATGGAGGGTATACATGTACACTAATACAAGTACACTACAATGCCCATGGAGGGTCTACATGTACACTAATACAAGTACACTACAATGCCCATGGAGGGTCTACATGTACACTAATACAAGTACACTACAATGCCCATGGAGGGTATACATGTACACTAATACAAGTACACTACAATGCCCATGGAGGGTCTACATGTACACAATACAAGTACACTACAATGCCCATGGAGGGTTACATGTACACTAATACAAGTACACTACAATGCCCATGGAGGGTCTACATGTACACTAATACAAATACACTACAATGCCCATGGAGGGTCTACATGTACACTAATACAAGTACACTACAATGCCCATGGAGGGTCTACATGTAACTAATACAAATACACTACAATGCCCATGGAGGGTCTACATGTACACTAATACAAGTACACTACAATGCCTTGGAGGGTCTACATGTACACTAATACAAGTACACTACAATGCCTTTGGAGGGTCTACATGTATACTAATACAAATACATACAATAGCCCATGGAGGGTCTACATGTACACTAATACAAGTACACTACAATGCCATTGGAGGGTCTACATGTACACTAATACAAGTACACTACAATGACTATGGAGGGTCTACATGTACACTAATACAATACACTACAATGCCCATGGAGGGTCTACATGTACACTAATACAAGTACACTACAATGCCTTTTGGAGGGTCTACATGTACACTAATACAAGTACACATAATACCCATGGAGGGTCTACACTAATACAAGTACACTATATACCATGGAGGATCTACACTAATACAAGTATACTATGATACCCACAGAGGGTCTAACTAATACAAGTACACAATAATACCCATGGAGGGTCTACACTAATACAAGTATACACAATATACCCGATGGGGGGTCTACACTAAAGTAATACTGTAATCACCCATACAGAGTCATACACTAATACAAGTATACTATGATACCCACAGAGGGTCTATACTAATACAAGTATACTATGACACCCACAGAGGGTCTATACTAATACAAGTATACTATGATACCACAGAGGGTCTACACTAATACAAGTATACTATGATACCACAGAGTCTATACTAATACAAGTATACTATGATACCCACAAAGGGTCTAACTAATACAAGTATACTATGATACCCACAGAGGGTCTATACTAATACAAGTATACTATGATACCCACAAAGGGTCTACACTAATACAAGTATACTATGATATCCACAGAAGGTCTATACTAAATACAAGTATACTATAGATACCCACAGAAGGGTCTAAACTAATACAAGTATACTATGATACCCACAGAGGGTCTATACTAATACAAGTATACTATGATACCCACAGAGGGTCTACACTAATACAAGTATACTATGATACCCACAGAAGGTCTATACTAAAACAAATATACTATGATACCCACAAAGGTCTATACTAATACAAGTATACTATGATACCCACAAAGGGTCTAACTAATACAAGTATACTATGATACCCACAAAGGGTCTATACTAATACAAGTATACTATGATACCCACAGAGGGTCTATACTAATACAAGTATACTATGATACCCACAGAAGGTCAATACTAATACAAGTATACTATGATACCCACAAATGGGTCTATACTAATACAAGTATACTATGATACCCACGAAGGGTCTATACTAATACAAATATACTATGATACCCACAGAGGGTCTATACTAATACAAGTATACTATGATACCCACAGAAGGTCTATACTAATACAAGTTATACTATGATACCCACAAATGGGTCTATACTAATACAAGTATACTATGATACCCACAAAGGGTCTATACTAATACAAGTATACTATGATACCCACAAAGGGTCTAACTAATACAAGTATACTATGATACCCACAGAAGGTCTATACTAATACAAGTATACTATGATACCCACAAAGGGTCTATACTAATACAAGTATACTATGATACCCACAGAAGGGTCTATACTAATACAAGTATACTATGATACCCACAGAGGTCTATACTAATACAAGTATACTATGATACCCACAGAAGGGTCTATACTAATACAAGTATACTATGATACCCACAAGGGTCTATACTAATACAAGTATACTATGATACCCACAAAGGGTCTATACTAATACAAGTATACTATGATACCCACAAAGGGTCTATACTAATACAAGTATACTATGATACCCACAGAGGGTCTATACTAATACAAGTATACTATGATACCCACAGAAGGTCTATACTAATACAAGTATACTATGATACCCACAAAGGGTCTCTACTAATACAAGTATACTATGATACCCACAAAGGGTCTATACTAATACAAGTATAATATGATACCCACAGAAGGTATATACTAATACAAGTATACTATGATACCCACAGAGGGTCTACACTAATACAAGTATACTATGATACCCACAAAGGGTCTATACTAATACAAGTATACTATGATACCCACAGAGGGTCTATACTAATACAAGTATACTATGATACCCACAGAAGGTCTATACTAATACAAGTATACTATGATACCCACAGAAGGTCTATACTAATACAAGTATACTATGATACCCACAAAGGGTCTATACTAATACAAGTATACTATGATACCCACAGAGGGTCTATACTAATACAAGTATATTATGATACCCACAGAAGGTCTATACTAATACAAGTATACTATGATACCCACAGAGGGTCTATACTAATGCAAGTATACTTTGATATCCACAGAGGGTCTATACTAATACAAACGAACTAGTACAGTGTGATGACGTCAAAATGATGCCAAAATGGGAAATATGTAATACTGCGAAATAAAAATAGCACATAAAGTAACACCTTACATAATCTGAAAGTTGTTCAACAGGGGATTGTCTCACTCATACAGCTCCATATGCGCTCCAAACGAATCTGCCAGCATTGATCAGATATTCCTTAAAACCTACACAAAATCCAATGCAATGGCAGTTAAGGCGTTGAATAGGCGACGGGGTGAGGGCGGTCATGCGTGAAACACCCAGCTGATGTCTCCAGAACAACTGAAGCTTCAAGATGGGCAGTGAACAGACCAGGTCTGATGTTGCAGGCTGGGATTTGAACCCGGGACATCAGGTCTTTAGTCCACAGCTGTGTCAACAGAAATCCAAAACAAATGCAACCGCCTGCGTTCAAGCAAACGGGAACCAGAAAAACATGGAAAATAAATCAGAACACAAGCAGAAAACAAACAAGCAAAAGATTAAAAAAAAAATCACGAAAAAAGAATCAGAACACAACCAGAAAAACACGAAAATACAGTCAGAACACAACCAGAAAAACACGAAAATACAGTCAGAACACAACCAGAAACAACAACAACAACAACAAAAAACAACAACAAAAAAAACAACAACAACAACACGAAAATAGAACAGAACACAACCAGAAAAACACGAAAATAGAATCAGAACATAAAAAAGCACGAAAATACAATCTGATTACAACCAGGAAAACACGAAAATTAAATCAGAACACAACAAGAAACACACACACACACACACACACACACACACACACACACACACACACACACACACACACACACACACACACACACAGTCACACACATACACACACACACACACACACACACACACACACACACACACACACACACAGTCACACACATACACACACACACACACACACACACACACACACGCATACGAGAATAGACTCAGAACACGCGTTCTGATTTTTTTTTCGTGTTTTTCTGGTTCCTGTTTGCTTGAACGCGGATGGTGGAACTTGTGTTAGATTTCTTACTACTCTAAGACTGCAGTTTATTTGTATTATTTGGCTTGGAATCACGTCTTGTTTTCGTTACGCAATTTGTTGCATGATGTCATGTTTTACGTCATACTTTCATTTTCGTCTCCTCCCTTTGGGACAAGAGTGGCAGAATGGTTCCCTTGACAGTCCCTAATCGTTATTGCGTTGGGACATAAATACAACAGTCAACCAATCAGAATGGTTCTTCCGTAATTATATGACAAGATTCGTTTCCCGACAGTCCCTAATCGTTTTCACGCTGGGACGTTAAGGTAGAAAGAAACTCTAGGGAGAGCTAGACAACAGAAGGTCTTCAGAGAAGTAACCCCCTTTAGACAAGTGTTTCGGCCCTGAATTCCTTACACTCTCGGGGGGCCGGGCCACATCCAGGTCATGACTCCTGGATGCCCTTCTGCTGTTGTCTATTTTTTTTTTTCCCACGCCGGGGATCGAACCTGGGCGATTCTGCGCTTCAGAACTGCGGTACGCGGTTTTACCAATGTGCTAACGGGGCACACATCATCTGTAGGGAATTTAATCCTTATGAAGTTCACTTTTTTGGTTCCTCCTTGCCCAGATCCAGCTTGAGCTCCTTTCTGCTGCCTCTGCCATCGCTTTAAGGGCTCTAGTCCTCTTCTTCCCAGAAATGGCGAGTTGTTTCATGAGATCATAAGCGGAGGTGCCCACAAACCCTCTTGCCCCGACCTCTATGGCGAAGATTTTGACCCGCAGACCTGCTTTCTTCAGGGTGCTGGCAAGACCGGCGTATTTTTCGGTCTTGTAGATATGTGCTTCTTCCATTCTGCTTTCGTATGGCACAGTGAGTTCTATCAGAATCACTTGTTTCGAGGAGTCAGAGTGGAGAGCGATGTCTGGTCTCATGCCTGTCTTGCTGATGACATCTGGGTAATTTCTCCACTCTGGGAGGTCTGCTGTACACTCCCAGTCGACTGCTCCATCCAGAAGACCCTTTGGCAATGTGCTGGTTGTCATAGCACTTTCGGGCCAGACCTGTTTCCCTCCTGCTTTGTAGAACGTTGTCATAGCAATTGGTGCGTTTGGGGTCATGGTTTTTTCGCTAACCACATCTGTGATCACTTTCAGAACTTGGTTGTGCCTCCATGTATACCTTCCTTGGGCTAGCGCTACTTTGCAAGAGCTTAGGACATGTTCCACTGTTTGTTTCTTCTGACAGAGCGGACATGCTGGGTCGTCTGCTTTCCCCCATTTCACTAAGTTTGCATTCGAGGGGAGCAGGTCATATACAGATCTGAGGAGGAAGCTTATCCTTAGAGGAGCCATGTGCCACATATCGTTCCAGCTGAGACTTCTTTGGAGTGCACTGTCCCATGTTGTCCATTGCCCCTGTTGACCTTGCTGGACTGCCTTCTGCACTCTTTTGACATCTTCTTCTTCCTTCAACTCCTGTATGATCATGTCTCTTTTTTCCTTCCCTTTGGCTTTGGACCACCACTGCATTTTTGTTGCTCCCAGTCCCTGTCTGTTGGTTTGCGTGTGTCCAATTATTTCTTTGATGCTGAGGTTTCTCTTGGCATTGTTTACAGCCTCTTGGACTTTCCACTTTCTGCCAGTTCTCAGCTTTGGATGAACTGATCTCACGATATTGTCTTCCGATTCCTCCAGCATGCTCAACAGTCTTGCTTTTCCAACTTTGTATTCCTCCACTATGGATTTGAGAGGTAGCTTCAGCATTGCTTGACGACAGTAGAATGCAACATCAGTGAGACCAGGTGGGACACCGAGCCATTTTCTTGTGTATTTGTTGATTTTGGCTTCCATTGCTTCGACTGTGCTGGTGCAAATGTCATAGATTAGCAGTGGCCACAGCAGCTTTGGTATCAGCATGAACTGTAGACACCAGACTTTGTATTTGCCTGGCAGTCCGCAGTTATCTATTTTCTTCAGGCCTTCTTCTGCTGTTTGCTTGGTTTCACATCCCCTTTGTGTGTCTTTCAGGGAGTCATCATACCATCTTCCGAGACTTTTTACTGGCTCTTCTGTGACAGTGGGGATGGCTTGGTTGGCTACCATGAATTTGACTGAATCTGCCACTTTTCCTTTTCGCAGTGAGAGACTTCGGGATTTCTTAGGTTTGAACCTCATTCTTGAAGAGGCCACCAGCTCATCCAGCTGCTTTAAGATTTGGTGTGTCTCTTCCTCATCCGTGGACAAGACTGTTGTGTCATCCATGAAAGCTTTCAGAGGAGGCATCTGGTATCCATCTCCCAGATTCACTGGACCTGAACTCTTCATTGCAGCTTTCAAGATGACTTCCATTGCCAACACGAACAGTATGGGAGAGATTGCACAGCCCATTGCAATGCCCACCTCTAGGTCTATCCAGTCCGTGGTGTATTCTTTGGTAGAGAACCGCATTGAGAACCCTTGGAAATACTTCCTCAGCATTGTTCGGATGTTTTCTGGGATGTGATACATTTCAAGAGCCAGCTGGATCATATCGTGTGGAACTGATCCATATGCATTCGCCAGATCAAGCCAAACTACGTCAATGTTTCTCTTCTCTGTTCTTGCTTTTTGGATGGCATCCCAAATCAACGTGGCATGTTCCAAGCATCCAGGCATTCCTGGTATGCCTCCCTTTTGGACTGACATATCCAGATACTTGTTTTCAGTCAGGTATTTTGTCAATCTTGCTGCCATAACAGAGAAGAAGATTTTCCCCTCGACGTTCAGAAGTGATATTGGCCTGAACTGATTGATGCTGCTGGAGTTCTGCTCCTTCGGAATGTACACTCCTTCAGCTCTCATCCATTGGTCGCTGATCTTCTGGTTCCTCCATGCTGATCGAATCATCTTGTGGAGCCACTCGAGCACTTTTGGGCATTTCTTGTAGAGCAGGTATGGTATTCCGTTTGGTCCAGGTGCTGACTTGGCTCTGGTTTTCTTTACTACGTTCTTCACTTCATCCAGTGTTGGTTGTTTGTTATTGAATTTTCCTTCTGGCGCTGCAGGCCAAACCAGATTCTGGATTTCAAGTGGTGCCTCGCGCTGAGAATCGGAATATGTTTCCCTGAGATGCTGCTCTAGGGTTTCCTTGCCCACTGTGAGAGTCCCTGATTTGGGTTGTTCAAACAGCTTTCTTGAAAAGTCAAAGGGATCTTTGAAGAAACGATCTTGAGTCTTCTTCTTTTTGCTCTTTCTTCGCCTTGCTGATTCCACTTTGCTGAGAGCATTGTGTTTGGCCTTCAGATCTTTCCAGAGTTCCAGGAGCCCTTGCTTCTCGAATTCTGAGGCAGTTTTCATTCGCTTTTTAAGCTTCCTTTTCTCCCTCCGGATGCTCTCCATCTGTTGCTGTCTTCTGGATTTCTGGGGAGGCGTTTTTGTCTTTGGCTGCTTCACTCCATAAGTGTCCCTGCAGATAGAGTATATGATGTCTCCGTATGTGTCAAGTTTGTGTTCCAGCGTACTGTTCCCTATTAGCGCATTCAGCTTAAGGACAAGTTCCTCATCTAATTTCTCCCATTGTTCTTTTGCACCGGCAGGCGGCAAATTGAGTTTTCCACGTTTGGCGTTAAGAGCTTGTGCAAAATCCGCATCAGAACCGTCAGCGTGGATGTCCTTGGCACTATGGTTTAATTCCTGGCCTTGGTCATCCAACGTCTCACCTGCTATCGCAGTGCGCTGCTGCTGGTTCGTATGTGTCTTCAAACAGCCCATTTTTGTCCTGTGGATCTTCATGCCGCGTTTGGTGGTGAATCTCCTTCCACACGCACACGGAAATTCCAACTGGTCATTAATCATGGTCCGTTGTGCGTTTCCAGTCGTGATGGATTCAGTGCCGATGGATTCATCATTCTCTCCCCCTTTCGGTGAATCCTGGGAGCATCTTTCATTTGAAAAACTCGTGGCATGTTATCAAAGGCAAGGTGGGAAGCCAACCCACAAAGCCCGCAGATCTAGTCTTTCCCAGTGTCCTTCGGTCTTTCCCGAATGTCCTCCGAACTATTCCCGGAAGTCAATGGACTGACCATGTGCAGGTAGAAAGAAACTCTAGGGAGAGCTAGACAACAGAAGGTCTTCAGAGAAGTAACCCCCTTTAGACAAGTGTTTCGGCCCTGAATTCCTTACACTCTCGGGGGGCCGGGCCACATCCAGGTCATGACTCCTGGATGCCCTTCTGCTGTTGTCTATTTTTTTTTTTCCCACGCCGGGGATCGAACCTGGGCGATTCTGCGCTTCAGAACTGCGGTACGCGGTTTTACCAATGTGCTAACGGGGCACACATCATCTGTAGGGAATTTAATCCTTATGAAGTTCACTTTTTTGGTTCCTCCTTGCCCAGATCCAGCTTGAGCTCCTTTCTGCTGCCTCTGCCATCGCTTTAAGGGCTCTAGTCCTCTTCTTCCCAGAAATGGCGAGTTGTTTCATGAGATCATAAGCGGAGGTGCCCACAAACCCTCTTGCCCCGACCTCTATGGCGAAGATTTTGACCCGCAGACCTGCTTTCTTCAGGGTGCTGGCAAGACCGGCGTATTTTTCGGTCTTGTAGATATGTGCTTCTTCCATTCTGCTTTCGTATGGCACAGTGAGTTCTATCAGAATCACTTGTTTCGAGGAGTCAGAGTGGAGAGCGATGTCTGGTCTCATGCCTGTCTTGCTGATGACATCTGGGTAATTTCTCCACTCTGGGAGGTCTGCTGTACACTCCCAGTCGACTGCTCCATCCAGAAGACCCTTTGGCAATGTGCTGGTTGTCATAGCACTTTCGGGCCAGACCTGTTTCCCTCCTGCTTTGTAGAACGTTGTCATAGCAATTGGTGCGTTTGGGGTCATGGTTTTTTCGCTAACCACATCTGTGATCACTTTCAGAACTTGGTTGTGCCTCCATGTATACCTTCCTTGGGCTAGCGCTACTTTGCAAGAGCTTAGGACATGTTCCACTGTTTGTTTCTTCTGACAGAGCGGACATGCTGGGTCGTCTGCTTTCCCCCATTTCACTAAGTTTGCATTCGAGGGGAGCAGGTCATATACAGATCTGAGGAGGAAGCTTATCCTTAGAGGAGCCATGTGCCACATATCGTTCCAGCTGAGACTTCTTTGGAGTGCACTGTCCCATGTTGTCCATTGCCCCTGTTGACCTTGCTGGACTGCCTTCTGCACTCTTTTGACATCTTCTTCTTCCTTCAACTCCTGTAATATTATAACTGAAGAAGAAGAAGAATGGTTCAGACGTTCGCCTGCCAATATCTAAACTCGAGGTTCCAGGGTTCGCTTCCCGTAGAGGCCTCGACTTTTCTCCTCAGTTTGACTGGAAAATCGAATTGAACGTCTAGTCCTTCGCAAGGGGAAGAAAAATGAGTCGGACCGGTGTGCCTTCTGGCTGGGCACGCTAAAGATCCCACGGCAGTTGAAAATCGTGAAGAGCAGGGCGCCTTGGTATAAAACATTGGAGAGATAAGTTGATTTCCTAGGTCCCACCCTTTGAAGACCAGCTAGCCTTCTTGCCTTTCTGAAGTCTTGATTTAAAACAGATGTGCATATGAATATGAATTTGAAGGAGGGAGAGGGAATGGGCGCCGCCTCGTGGTGCTGGCCCCGGGAACAGCTGAGGTCTCTGCCACCTCACTCCCCTACGACCCCAGGGTTATGGAACTATTTAGCTAGGAACCCAGGACCTGGCCAGCTCTTGGGATTATGTGCAGGCTTAAGGCTTGTGTCGTGATCATTCTGGATCTTCTCCATCACATGGCACCTGTGACGTCAGTGCATATGGAATTCATTCTGAGCGCGGAGATGTCATCTTGAGAAATTGAAACTGACACTGTCCGGTTGTATTAAATACGTGTTCTGGTTCTGTTTTTCGCGTTTTTCTGTTTTCTGTCAACAAAGCCAATCAGCCCCCAACACCACCACCACCCGCCCCCTTCTCTCACCCCCCTCCAATAAACAGAGGAAGGGACCGGTCAAAAAGTTTCCCAAAGGCTATTTGATGCCAGAGTACAAAGAGACGATCACCAACTCACACGCTTGTTTGTCTGACTGAAAGCAATCTTTAACGCTCCAACCACACGAGGAGGTAACAATTAACATCCTTAACTCTTTGACTCCCGCACCCTGTCCATCAGCATCCTGCTTTGTCAACCCTCCTAGCAAAGAGGAAGCTGGTGAATAGGGTGAGGGAGTCAAAGGGTTAAATTTTTGCGGTTGGTGGGTAGGGTGCGGGAATCAAAGCGTTAAGTTTTTGCAGTTGGTGGGTAGGGTGTGGGAATCAAAGGGTTAACTCTCACACCAAATTAGACTTTGAAGCAGCATTTACATCCTTATCCCCTTTCACTCCCTAATCCTATCCACCAGCTTTACTCGGGGAAGCTGGTTAATAGGACGTAAGATTGAATGAGCTGGATGAGAGGGAGGGGTGGGGATCTTCCATAACTCCCGTAATACCCTCTCTAGTCTACCAAATATAATTTTTCAATGGGAATCTCTGCAACAGAATTTTTTTTTCTTCTCACAGGCAAGGAAAAAATAACCAAAAACAAGAAAAATACCCTAGGACACACGAAAGTTTGGTATATTGTCACAATTAACAAATTAGATTTACGAGCGTTGTGATATGTATGCGATATGACCGCTCTGGCGTACCATTACAATTCGCGGCCTGGGTGCCACTTGAAGTTGACGTGTAAACGGCTACATCCGCTACCGAGAAA
>JAPXFY010004524.1:10000-17717 GCA_030674185.1 Monoplex corrugatus | reverse complement strand
TACCCAAAAGGGGTTAAACAAATGGTACTTGCCCGAAAACGTTTTTTTTAATGGGAGGCAAATCGGCATTCCCTAGAGAAACACACCGGGATTATTTTCCTTTTTGAATCAGGTTGCTTGTTTTCCGAACCCTTGAAAAATTTCGTGGTAGAACCCTTCCGCAAAAAATCCATTCATAAATTTTGTTTTGGGTTGGGGGTTTGGAATTTTTTGAGGGTTTTTCAAGGGAAATTTCCAATTTTCCACCCAATTTTGAAAAATTCTTACAGATCCCTGGGAAAAAACCCCCTCGGTCTTTTTTAAGGGGGGGGCGGGTGGGGGGGAAAATATTAAAAAAAAATGGTTAAACAGTTTCCATTTTTTGTTGTTTTTGACCAAAAATTTTAAGAACCCTGTAAACAGAAGGGCAAACCTTTCGGCCCAAACCCCAAAATTTGAAAAACCCCCCCCCCCCCCCTTTTTTTTTTTTTTTTTTTCCTTTTTTTGTTTATTTTTTTTTCTAAAAGTGGGGTTTTTTTTTTTATTTTGTTGAGTTTGTTGGGGTTTTTTGATTTTTTTCTGTGTTGGGGGGTTTTGAAAAATGAAAAATAAAGAAAAATTTTCGGAAAATTTTTTTGGTTTGGATTTTTGACATGAAAATGAAATTTTGTCTTTTGTAAAGGGGTTGGTTTTGGTAAATGGCATTTCGGGTTTTTCAAAAGTGTTTGGGTGCCCCCCTGATGTGTAAAAATTAAAGGTTGAAAAACTTGGGCCCCCGATTTTCAGGCTGTCAACAAAATATGCAGACCACCAAAATACGTTACATAATTATCCCCCCTGCCCCCCTCACTTTCATTTGTATACCCCCACAAAGGAATATGAAATGCGCGTTTTTTTTAAAGTCCTGTGAACTACCTCTTGTTTTGGTGGGGCTTAGGAAAAAACGTAAAAAAATCTTCCCCAAACTGTTACCCCAAACGCAACTCCCGAAATGGGATTTTGATGCTTTAAGGGGGCAATTAGTAGGGAAATAAAAAAAAGGGGAAAAAACCAAAAACAAAACCCCACCCCACACATACACACACACAAAAAAAAAACGCACAAACACCCCACATAACAAATTTTTAACATATTAGGGTTTTTATAATTTTTGGGTTTTTCAGTTCAGTTCATTTTTGGTACAAAAATTCAAAAAATAAAAAATTTAAAATAAAAATGAATAAATTGAATGAAAAAAAAAAAATTTTTAATGAATTTTTTAAAAAATAAAAAATAAAAAACGTGCACAGATCCCCTTTTCATTGTGTTTTGTGTGTGCCTTTCTGTCCGTCTATTTTGTTGTAGGGATACAAATGTTTTGTTTTAAATGTAGGTATGTATTTCGTAGGTAAATATCCCTATTTTAGGGTTTCTGGTCTGTGTTTTTCGTGTGCACACTTTTGTGTTTTTTTTGGGGGCGCTAAAATTTTTTTCCAAATGCCAGAACCCGTACCCTTTTGTTTTGTCCCCGGTTTTTCTTTTTATCCCCCTTTATTTTAATCTTGTTTTTTTTATCTTTTTCCCCATTTTGTTGTTTATCTTTTCATTTTTTTTTCCAAATTTTTTTTTGACTGTTTTTTTCCCTTGTGTTATCAAAATTCCCCTCTCCCCTTCTTTTGTCTGGCTGTGTTTCCCTGTTTCTTTTTTTTTTTTTTTTTTTTTTCTGTCTGTCTGTCTCTTTCACTGTCATATCTCTCTGCCTGGTCTGTGTTTCTTTTTTCTTTTTTGTTTTTTTTTTTGTCTCTATCCCCTATCACGGCCCTCTTCTCTGTCCCCTTTTTCATGGTCCTCTGCCCTCTATCTATGCCCCTCTATTTTCTGACTCTCTTTTGTCCTCTTGCCCTCTTGCCTCTCCCCTCCATAAACTCTCTGTTTCTTTTCCTTTTCACTCTCTCCTTTTATCTTTTTTATCAAATCTATCCCTCTATCATGTCCATGTGTCATGGTCAACACTGGAGGTGGGGTGTATCTCACGGGTTTTTAGGGCAGGACATCCCCAATGACAGTAAGCCAAGTAAAAAGCCCTGCCCGGGCGTCCCCCCACCCCACAGATTCATGTTTAAACATCTCCAACGTTATAATCCCACCACATAGAAACGTGAAAAAACTGCCCTTAATTTTATGCCTCTTGTTGTGGACGCTGGAAATAAAACAAAGAAAACTCCTTTTTTTGGGTGTCCCGTGTATGGTTTTGTCCTGTGTGTGTGTGTTTTGGGGGGGGGGGGGTTCCCCGTACGTGCTCGTGTATTATTTTTGTTTTTGATAATAAAAAATTTTTTTTTTTTTTTTAAAAACTGAACAGCCTCCAGGACTTTTATGTTTAAAAAGGAAACATTTCGTTTTTTTCGAAGATTTTTTGTATTTATATGATGGACTCCCCTTTTCGGGGGGTGTAAGGGAAAAATCAGCCAACAAACCCTCTCTTTTCTTTTCCCCCCACACACACCACACCCCCAAGAGAAAGAGAACAGAAAACTGTGAGAGAAAGGGGAAGAGAGGGGAAGAGAGAGGCTTGCCGGAACCCGCCACCCCCCAAGTCTTTTAAAAAAAATTTAATACCACGAAAACGACCCCCAAAAACCCTTTTTTTGCCAATTCTTTTTTCCCCCCTTGCCCGTTTTCACCCTTCTCTTCTGAGCGCAATTTTTGCCCAACTTTGCAAACCCCCCAGTTATAGGGGCCGGGAAAAAATCAATTTTTGGGGGGCCCCTAAATTACTAAAGAAAAAGGGAGAAGAAGTATTTCCCCCGTAGCCCCCGGACTAAATCATTTTGAAAGGGAAATTTAAACGTCCCTTGAAATGTTGTGTGCTTTTATTTTAAGTAAAAATTGGTAGGGAAACGGTAACCCTTGAAACTTTAGAATACGAAAATTTTTGGGAGCAAATTTTTCCCCTAGTTTTAGTTTTTGTCTAAAAATTAGGGGCGTGAAAGGTACTGCTGGAGCGTGGTCGCCTTCATTCGGGGAAATATTTTGTTATTTTTGGGGGGAAAGGACGGTCAAAGTGAGTCGGTAGGGTGCCTTCCGTCTCTTTCCCGGTCGAGCAAAACCCCAAAAAACACCCGTAAAAAGTGGGGTAAAAATTTGGGCCCCCAATTTTTTTTTCTTTATTCTATTTTTAAAAAGTTTAAACCAAATTACTTTTTTTCTTTCCCCCCTTTAAAAGGGATATAAATACATATACTGTTCACGGGGAATTTTATATTTTTTGGGTTGGGAAAAGTCTTTGTGCATAAGGCAATCTAACCTAATCTTTCCACAGTAGATATTTTCCATTTGTTTTTCCCTTTGGTTAGGGGATTTCAAAAATTAAAAAAAATTATCCCAATTAAAAAATTTTTTAACTGTTGAAAACCTGGAAATCTAACTTTCAAACTTTTAAGGTAGGTAAAACCCCGTCTCATACATCGAGAACAAAAAACCAACATAAAAAGGGCCCTGAATATCGAAAGCCCAAACAGAGGGGGGCCCCTGGGGGGAGATGGTAGTGTCAAATTTATGCGGTTTTTCCAACCTAAAGGGGTTAATGAAGCCGAGTAAGAAAAAATTTCAAAAGGCCAGCGGGTTGGGTGCAAACTCGGGAATACATTTCGTCGAACATTCGGCCCCCCCCTCCCGGAGTGTTTTTTCATGCTCGCCGTGTGAAGTTATTCCCCAAGGGAAGCTTCCCGAAAATTTAAAACATGTTTAAAAAATTTTGGGCCCGAGCGAAAAATGATTCGCCAAAAGCAATAACCCCGCCCCGTGGAAAACCCCGGGAGGGGCTCGGGGGGTGTCAGAAATTTGCTCTGCGTGCAGTTTTTAATTCGTTTTTCCAAAAAAACAGTTTACACCCCGAGGAGATTGAATTTTTAAAACGAGTGAAAAAATTTCCTACTCTGCGTTTTTAAAAAAATTTTTGCTGCTGGGGGTAAAAAACCCTTTCTCGGGGAGTTGGGGTTTTCTCAAGCAAAGGCTGCAAAAGGTTTAAAATAAAGAGCAGGCAAACCGTGACCCGGCGGAAACCTTTGCGCCCCCAGCCTTTTAAAAAACCCCTGCAACCCCTGTTCCCCCGCCTCAAAATTTGCCCAAAATTTAGCGCCGAACGAAAAACCACATCTACCCTTTTTTTCTACAATTTGAAACCCTTACTAAACCCGGGACAAATTTCATATGCCCCCGAAGAAGTCTAAAAGCAAGGGATTTGCTACTGCTGCTCCCCCTTTTGCAGATACCATCTGCCCCACAAAAAAAAGGGCCCTTTTTATTCCCCTGTGTGCCAAGCCCCCCTGTCCAGGGCCCGCCCCTTCCCTGAGGCTTCTGGATCTTTCCCGGGTGCTTTTTCTCCCGTTCCCGCTCCTGTGCTTCTGGGAAAAAGAGCCCCGAATGTCTTCTACTCCAAAATCTGCATTTTCCCCCGGTGGCACCCCCAAAACACCCCTTTCCCGTGGGAGTCCCGCGTCTCCTCCTCTCCAGCCAGGTCTGTAACTCCTCCTCCACGTCCCCGGGCCCCGGGCCCGTAACTCCCCCCTCCCCCCGTCAGGGGGCCCAAAAAAGACCAGTCCCAGACAGGCGCAGCTCACAGCTGATGAGAAGAAAACCTCGGGCGACTGGTACATGGACATGAGGGGCCTTTTTTCACAAAAAACCCTGAAGGGATAAAAAGAGATACGCAGAGGGAAAAATGCCCCCGATGGGGGGAGAAGGCCCAAATCCATGGGGAAGACGCAGCAGAGTTAAGACCTGGTTTGACTCCCTGGGGGACCCAATTTTGGGAAGCTGCAGAAAAAAGGACCCCCTGGGTCCCCCGGGGGAAAAAGAACCCGACTTTCCCGGGGGAATTGGGTCCTGAAACCCGTTTTTTGCTTCCCGAAGGACCCCCAAACCCGCCCCGGGTGTCAGGGGGGGGAAGTGTCCACTGTGCACAACCGGAGACTCGTCCCTCCCCCCCCCCCAGGAGCAGGAAGAAAAGGTCAAGAAGTTTCCCCGTTTTCCTTTTTTTTCCCGCCCCCTTTCCCAAAGGGCCCCCATCTGCCAGTCCCAGGGTCGAAGAGGAGAGGTCCCCCGGATGTGCCAGGGTGGCCCCACCAAACATCCTGGAAAGGGGGATTTCGCCGCTTCCAGTAAACTGTTTTTTGTTTCACGCGAAAAATCTGTTTAAGAACTACGATGAAGAGGAAAGAAGGGGCCCGGAAAAGCCTCTGCAAAACCAACTTCCTTTCAGGGGCTCAAAACTAAACACCAGGCCGGGGGAGGGGGACCCCCAGCCAAAAGCATGTTTTCCAGGGCGGGTGGGGGTGAAAGCAGGGGGCCGGGGTCCCGAGGACAAACAGCAGATAACCACTTTTTGGGGTGCCCCCCCCCTCCAGCTGCCTTTCCAGCCCCCCAAACCTGCAGCAAGTTTTGGGGCCTCAAAAACCAACCTCCCGCCTGTACCCCCTTTGGGAGTCCAAACCCCCCCGACCCAAGGGCCCGCAGCCCGCAGCCGCCCCCTTTTCAATAAAAGGGGAATTTTTGGGGGGGGCTTTTTTTTTTTAAAGGGACCAAAGGGTTTTTTTTTCCAAAGGGCCGGTTGCCCTATCTCAGACCCCAAACCCCTCCCCCCGCAAATATGTGAAACAGCAGGGAAAACAAACACCCCGGCCTGTTTCAGGGGCCCAACCCAAAAAACCCCCCCCTTTTTTTAGGGGCCCAAAAACCCAAAACATCAAAAAAACCAAAAACCAATCTAAACAAATTTTTTGTTTCCAAAAAAAAAAAAAAACAATTTTCCCAAAAAATCCCCTCAGTGAATAAAACTATCTTTCCACTCCCCGTCCCTTAAAGGGAATGTCCCCCGAAGTTTATGCCCCTTAAATTTTTAAAAAATTTTTTTTGATCCTTTGCCCTTTTTTTTAGTGTAGGTTTAGTGTAGTTATTAGAAGGTTTTAAAGATTTTTTGCATGAATAAATTTTCCAAAAATGGAAAAGAAAAAAGCGTGAAAAAAAAATTGGGCCCTGTAATGTACTTTAAAAAGGTAGGGGGAGTTTTAGAAAATTTTGGGGGGGGGGGGGGGGGGGGGGGGGGCAGGGTTCTTAATTTTGGGTTTAAACCCCCAAATGTTTATAATGGTTTGTTTTCCTTTTGGGGGGGGTTTTTTTGGTTTGGGGCCCCCAAAAGGGCCGTTGGGTTTTAAAAAGATTTTTATTTATTCCCAAAAATATACAATAAACAATAGAAAAAAAAAAGAACAAACAAGCCTGGATTAACTAATGCCCCTTTTTTTTAAAAATGAAATAATTAAAGAAAAAAAAAGGCAGAAAAAAACCATTAATTGATCCGCCCCCTAGGGAAAAAATTTTCTTCGGTAGATAACAAATTGGGACATTAATTTTAAGGAGTAACAACAAAAACAAAAAAAAAAAGGTAGTGTTTTTTGGATGTAAGTGGGGTGGCTATTGGGTGGCCCCTAAGGGGTGGGAAAAGGTGATGAGGATGGGGGTTTTTGGGGAAAAGGGAAAAGGGGGAGGGGGATTGATGCTGGAGGAGAAAGGGCCAGTTCGTTCTTGCCCGAGGGGGGTGAAAAGGAGGTGAGGATGAGCTGTCTATATCATGGTTTATTTCCTTTGGGAAACTGCCTTCCCCATTTTGGGTTTAGGTATTAAAGGGGATTCCCCCGCTGGGGGTTTTTTCACGTTGTGTTTTCTAATTCCCCCTTGGGGGTTTTGTGTGAGATCCCGGCAGGTGGCTGGAATTTTTTCCAACTTTTTTCCCGGGAAATTTCTTCAAAGGGGGTAGGGGGTCTTGGTCCAAATGGTGTTTTCCCCTACATTTTTGAAGTGTTCCTCAAGAGGTTGTGCGACAGAGACAGGGCCCTGACAATGAGCACAAAATCTGTTGGTCTCTGTGGCATAGTTTTTTCAGGAACCCCCTGAAACGGTGGCCAACAGTCCAAAAAAGCATTTTTCGACCCCCCTTCTTGCTTGGAAATTCGTAGTTGTAGGGGGTCCTTGTTTTTCCCTTTTCCCGTTTCTTTGGGGATGGGTTTTTATCAACCAGGGCCTCAGTGGGAAAAACCTTTTCCCCCTTCAAAAGAAGTATTTACCATCTGTGTGAAAGATCAAGGGAAAAGGCTCCCCTGGAGGCACTCCCAATTTTTTTATTTTTCCCCTTTAAATTTTTTTTAAATCACCCCCCTTTCCCTTTCAAAAAAACCCCCCAAACAAAATTCCCCGCTCCCGTGGGGACCAAATTGACATAGGGGTGAATTTTTTAATTGGCATCCAAAAAGCCAAGAGGACTTTTGGAGTTTAAAAACCTTTTTGTTGAAGAAAGGGATCCCCGAGTTAGAAGGGGTATCTGATTAAACCACATTTTTCCCATCCAAAGCTCCAATGCAATTGTGGTAGATTTCCACTTGTTTTTTAAAATTCTTTTTCCAAGGGCCATCCACCGGTCTGTGGTTTAGGTAAGGAAGGACTTCATCACAGTTGCATCAATGAGGGCTTTCGACTTTTTTTTGGGGATGAAATTACAGATAGTTTTTGCAGGCCCCCCTGAACCCCATACTGTAGAGATCGTCTATTTCCTGTTGCGGGGTTATCGAAGAGGACGCTAGCTTGATGCCAGGTTCAAGTGACGCCTCCAGAAAGTGTTTGCCTTGTGGATGGGGGGGCCCAAAATTTTTCCCCAGTGTTCTTGGAAAAAAAAAAAAAATGGAGAAACTTGAGGAAATTTCCT
>JAPXFY010004524.1:0-5000 GCA_030674185.1 Monoplex corrugatus | reverse complement strand
TTTGAGTGGCCCCCAAATTGGGGGGACAAGCCATAAATATGATGAGAACGGGGTGAGTCTAAATGCTTTAATGAATTTCCCCTTTTGGATAGAAAGGCATGACGGGGCGGTAATACGGTTTTTTGTCCCATTGATATCCTGACAAACAACCAACCCCAAGAGATAAGGGATTTTCAGCCACACTTCAACAAAATTGGTGAAGGGAAGGGAACCCAACAGTGTAAAAATCCCAGTTTTTCCAAAGAGCCCACACACACTCAAGTCTGTTAGTAGAAACAGGTCGAGTGGGAACAGGTTGGGCCAAAAACAATCCCAAAATGATTTTAAAAAAGGCCTGAAGCTGTTGGGACTAAAAGATCCCCTCCCCACACCCTGGAAAAAAAAACTTTCATTTCATGTTTTTTTTTTTTAAAAAACCGGGCTTATACAGAAAACAAGTGCTTACCATTGTTCAGTGACGAAAAGATACTGAAAGGTTCCCAACCCCTATCCCAACTGTAATGGCTTTTCTTTTTAAACATTAAAGTGTTTTTTTCACATTTTTTTTAAATTTAAAAAACAATTTTTGTGGTGCGCAGTTAGTGCAAGGACCTCTGACGGGAACCCCTTTTTTAAAAAAACTGGGGGGATTTTTTCACCCCCAACCAGTTCCCAACCCGTTTGTGTCCTATGGGCCCCGGGGAAAGTCTGAACCACACGTGAGTGGAAAACCCTTCACCGATGAGTAATGAGGTGTTGCTCAAACCCCCCCAAAAACACCGCGGTTCTGCATCCCCCTGTGCCAGTTGGGGCAAGGTTTATTTTAAATGATAGAAAAGTACGAGTACGCCTGTCACACGTCTCAACCCTAGACTGAACTCCACAGAAATCATAAAATTACCATCTTTCCCCCATCTCATATCCTAACATCATGAAAAACTGCCCCAGCTTCTGTGGCCATTTTTTGGTGGCACAAAAAGGGGAAAAACTTGTTCCCCCACTCCTCCCCCCCCTTTTTTCTTAGACTTTTATGCTGATGCTGCTTTCTGTTGCTTCAAAAAAAAACACACTGTTTCTTTTCTTTTATGTTTTTTATTCAAGGGTGTTTTTTTTTTTTTTTTTTTCCCATAATTTTTTTTATGGTTTATTCCAAAACACGTCATGCTCTTAGAATTAAAATTTCCCACACAGTTCCATATCCAAATCTTTCAAAAAGAAAACAAAACAAAATCTTAAGATTAGCAGCCATTTCCATGTTGATGTATAATTGGTTGTTTTTTTAACAAGCAAATACACCCGGTTTGATTTTTATTACAAAAGGTAACGGCTCCCATTTTACAAACACAATATAAAAATATTTCAATCAACAGACCTGATTTCAGCCCCCCCCCCATAGCATCCTTTTCTGTATCTACAAAGCCAAGTATGCCACACTAAAGTGACCCAAAAAAAATGCCCCCCAATTTCACAATTTTTTGTAAGTTTTAAAGCGCGGGGAAAACAGCCCAATCCAAACACCGTCACATCTAAAAAAAACAAAGGCCCAAAAAAAACACTGTCGCTCTATAAAATCTACAAAAATAAAACCAAAACCCACAGTTGCTTTTTAAAACATTAAACAAAATAAAACCAATGCAAAGTGCTGCACATCTGTCTTTTCTAAGAATTAATCAAAACAATAAACATTTTTAAAGGTTGTGTGTAGTTTAAAACCCGTGAGTGCCATTTTGAAGATGGGTAAATAAGCGTTTTTTTATGTACAAGGGGGTGGGGGGTGGGGGGGAAAGAGAGAGAGAGAGAGGGGGGAGAGAGAGAGGGGGAGAGAGAGAGAGAAGGAGGGAGAGAGAGAGAGAGAGAGAGAGAGGGGAAAAAAAATCTGGCAACTTATCAAAAAACACACACCACCCCCACCACCAACCCACATTCCCCTAATCACAAGCCCCCACAATCCAAAGATGTACTTATATTTTTTTTGCTCGATTAAAACAAAAAAAAAAAGTACACATCACATATATATATTTATATACACATAATATAAACCCCATATACATAATTTGTACAGATATTATACCATTGGCCGTTTTACAACATCTGTTCTTTTTTTTTTTTTTTTTTTTTTTTTTTTGTTTTGTTTATTTCTTCTAACCATCACAATATTTACACAGAAGTAATTTTACACCTATTTACAAAATTTTACACACAACAAAAATTTCCCCTGGGGTTATTTACACAGTCTTTAATATTAGTCCCTCTGGATGACTCTCCAAAAAAAAAATTATTTCGTTATGTTCGGAAAAGCACACAACACCAGCCCCCTTCCTTCCCAAGGGCTAGAAAAAAAAAAATTAACAACAAAATGAGATGAAATCTGCAGGAAACAACAACAAAAAACCCCAATTCCCCCCCCCCCCCCCCCCAAATAAAACAAAAAAAAAAAACCCCTCATCAAATTTATAAAATTAAAAATAAAAATTTTTAAAAATGATGTTGTCTTTTGCTGTTCAACCCCATGCTCCCCCATTCTCAGGGGGGGAAAGGGTCCCCCCCCCCCCCCCCCCCCCCCACTCAATTTTCCACCCCCCCCTGAAAAAGCGCACATGCCCCCAGAAAATGGCAAGATAATTAACCCAAAACACTTAGAACAAAAAAAAACATAGAATTGAACGTACTTTTTCTCCAAACTGTTTTTTTACCAAATATACAAAAAAACACAATTTTTCCAACATGTTTTTTTTTAAAATCTCTTAACTCATTTCATCCTCATCTCTCACATAAGCAATTCAATTTAGATTAAGACAAAAGTTGTGCTGACAAAAAAAACTTCCTTTTTTCCAACCCCAACAGATACAAACACATCTCACACAGGGGTTGTTTTCATGAAAAAAATCCTCTCAAACACACACACAGATCATGAAATGTATTTACAGAATCAAAAACATAAAGGGAAAAGCAAAAAATATTTTTACAAGGACACTTTTTTCAGTGAGTGGAGCATCTATGGGCCAAACTTAACAGATCCACGGATACACAACACCACACCACGCTCGCACATCTGAGGGTGTTGACAAACCCCCAACATTTCACACACTTGAGGGTGTCACACTCACAAACAGTTTCAAAGCTCAAGGATGCAAACACAAACAGTTTCACAACTCTAAGGATGTCAACACACAACGTTTCACAAACTCTAAGGAGTCAACACAACAGTTTCACAAGTCAAGGGTGTCAACACACAACAGTTTTACAAGCTCAAGGGTGTTTAACACACAACAGTTTAACGTTAAGGATGTCAACCTCACAACAGTTTTCACCGCTCTAAGGTTTTTCAACACACAACAGTTTCACAAGCTCAAGGGTGTCAACACCAACAGTTTCACAAGCCTAAGGAGTAACACAAACAGTTTACAAGCTCTAAAGGGTGTCAACACTCACAACATTTTCACACGTCTACGGATGTCAACACACAACAGTTCACAAGTCAAGGGGTCAACACACAACGTTTCAAAGCTCTAAGGGTGTCAACACACAAAAGTTTCACATTTAAGGGGGTCAAAACAAAAAGTTTTTCCCGCTTAAAGGGGGCCAAACACAACGTTTCACAAGCTCTAAGGATGTCAAAACCAAAAGTTTTACCGCTCCCCAAAGGTGCAACAAACAACAGTTCAAAAGCTTAAGGGTGTCAACAAAAACCAACAGTTTTTACAAGCTTAAGGATGTCAACACACAACAGTTTCACACACCTAAGGGTGTCAACACAAACAGTTTCACCACCCCTAAGGGTTGCCCAAAACACAACAGTTTACAAACCTAAGGAGTCAAAAACACAAGTTTTACACGGTTTTTTTAAAAGGTGCAACACACAAGTCTCAAACTCAAGGGGGTCCCCCACAACAGTCTCACAATCTAAGGGTTTTTCAAACACAACAGTTTCAAAGCTCTAAGGGTGTCAACACACAAAAGTTTCAACACTTAAGGGTGTCAACACAACATTTCACACCCCTAAGGGTGCCAACAACAACAGTTTCACAAGTCTAAGGGTGAACACACAAATTTTTCACGCTCTAAAGGGGGTCAACACAAACAGTTCACAAGCTCTAAGGGTGTCAAACAAAACGTTTCACACGCTTAAGGATTTAACACACAACGTTTCACACACTCAAGGGTGTCAACACACAACAGTTTCACACCTCTAAGGGGCCCAAAAAAAACAGTTTCACAAGCTAAAAATTCAAACACAATTTTTCACGGGTTAAAGGTGTCAAACACAACAGTCTCACAAACTCTAAGGGGGTCAAACCACAAAAAGTTTCACACGCTTAAGGGTGTCAAACCAACAGTTTCACACGTCTAAGGGGTCAAAAACACAACAGTTTTTACAGCTCTAAGAGTTCAACACACAAGTTTTACACGCTTAAAGGGTGAACACCAAAAATTCCCCAAGCTCAAGGGTGTAACACACAACAGTTTTTACACCTCTAAAGGGTTTTTCAACGCACAACAGTTTCAAACTCTAAGGGTGTAACCCCCAACAGTTTTCACAAGCTCTAAGGGGTCAACAAAAAGTTTCAACACTCTAAAGGGTTGCAACACTCCAAATTTACACGTCTAAGGATGTCAACACACAACAGTTTCACAACTTAAGGGGGTCAACAAACAATTTCACCCCTTTTTGGGGGTCAACATCACAAGTTTCACACGCCTTTAAGGTTTTCAACACAAACAGTTTCACAAGCTCTAAGGGTTTTTCAAAAACAAGTTTCACCCCCCTCTAAGGGGGTCAAAACTACAAAAGTTTCACACCCCTTTAAGGATGTCAACACACAACAGTTTTTACAAGCTCTAAGGGTTTTTCAACAAACAAGTTTCACACACTCTAAGGGTTCAAACAAAAGTTTTTCCCAAACTCTAAAGGTGTCAACACACAACCCTTTCCAAGCTCTAAGGGTGCCAAAATACGCGTTCAACAATGCAAAATGATGTAAAAAATGAATGAAAATACGCAAACAAATAAAACCAAAAAA
>JAPXFY010004523.1:10000-17727 GCA_030674185.1 Monoplex corrugatus | reverse complement strand
GTGTGTGTGTGTGATGTTTTTGATGTGTGTGATATGTCTGATGTGTGTGCAGATGTGTCTGTGTGATGTGTGCGCGTGTGTGATGTGATTAATGTGCGCGCGCGCGTGTGTGTGTGTGTGTGTGTGTGTGTGTGTGTGGTGTGTGTGTGTGTGTGTGTGTGTGTATGTATGTGTGTGTGTGTGTGTGATGTGATGTATGTGTGTGTGTGTGTGTGTGTGTGTTGTGTGTGATGTTGTGTTGTGTGATGTGTGTGTGTGTGTGTGTGTGTTGTGTTGTGTGTGTGTGTGTGTGTGTGTGTGTGTGTGTGTGTGTGTGTGTGTGTGTGTGTTGTGTTTGTGTATGAACAGGCTGTGTGCCAACAAGATGACGGAATTTTCAAATACAGAGAAAGTAATGAATCCGATGAACTTGTATTTAAAACTGAATAAATACACAGTAGCTTGTCTGTGCATTCATTTATTTGTTTGTATATCTCTATACTCGTTTGCTTGCTTGTTTATTTCATTGTTTGTTTGTTTCTTTTAATGTCGTGTGTTTTATATCATTTCTGTACAACTGAAAACGAAACTGATGGGAAACGGACATCAGAGATGGGCCTACAGTCTCTTTAGAAATAAATCATTACTTCAAAACACTGGAGGAGAGATGTCTATAGGAGGGGATGGGGGCATTCAAACAAACATACAAACAAGACAGAAAACAAGAAACAAAAAATCGAACAGTCGGAGAATGCACAAACTAGTCGACAAAGAGCAAAAGGAAAGGAAAACTTACAGACTGGAGAGAGAGAGAGAGAGAGAGGAGAGAGAAGAGACAGACAGACAGACAGACAGACAGACAGACGACAGAGGCAGCAAAAGAAAATCAGAGCGGGACAGGACTGTCTTAATATAAACATGCATATACATGTATACAATTTATAATAATAATAATACATATATACATACATACATACATACATGTATATATGTATATATACATATATATATATACATATATATATACATATATATATATATGTATATATAGAGAGAGAAGAGTGAGAGAGAGAGAGAGAGAAAAGAGGGAGAGAGAGAGGGAGAGAGATACAAGAACACGATTTTCCCCAGCGGGATGAACTACCATTAGGAACCGTAGTGGCTAGTGATATTCCTTTGACATTATTCCCAATTTACACTTCACAGTCAAATCCCAGACACGACTGTTTACAGAAGATCGTTTTCAGCGCCAAAGACTGGTTTCCAGACCGGTACTGTTTTCGTGTTTCTATGTATTTAAACTAATATATGAAAATGATAACCGACTGGGAACGAGGGGAGGGCGATAACATAATCTATCGTTTCATAAAAATTCCCGCAGGTTAAAATACATATCATTTCATTTAAAGAGTGTTGTTGTTGTTTTCGTATTTCTTATCGAACGTTTTTCTTCATATCAAACGTATGTATATATTAATGCACACACACACACACACACACACACACACACACACACACACACACACACACACACACACACACACACCACACACACTCATGGCAAACACACTAAAATCCGTTGTGTCAAACATTTCATGAAAACAAGCGCGAAATGTTTAATCACAAACATCAGAGGAAATCGTTCTACTGAACGTTTTAACTGGGTTATTTATGATATCATTATTATATTAAACTGTAAAATAGCCAATGTGTTTTGATGATTACATTTCAAAAGATCAGATACGTACCTTTCTTTCTGTAGTTAGAAAATGTCTTGATCACGTCTGATCTCACATGAAATATGTCCGAATTTATCAAATAATGTTTAAATAACTGTTCGCTGATTTTCCATATAATCTGGTAGTTCCTGTACCAGTTTTTCTCACGGTTTTGCTTCATTTTAAAAGAGTTTGTCATCATACGACGAGAATTTTTTATGTAACCAATACACTGATCATACAAGACAAGAAAAGTTTTGTCTAACCATTATGCTGATAACAGAAGACAAGAAAAGTTTCGTCTAATCAGTATAATGATCATAAAGAGTTGGCGAAATCCACTCGGCCGGTCGCCCGAGGAGAGTAAAAAACCTGTCGGGCGAGTCAAAATCAAAAACTACTGGTCCGTTGTGCGTGTGACAATTTTGACCCCTGCAGTCATAACTTATTTCGATTTTTCAAACTTTCCGATCTGCCGACTGATTTCGTCTGCAATGATTGAGTCTGCCAACGTTCATGCGAAAACGAGCTATCTAGGGAAAAGCAAGTCTTGCTTCCAGTAGAAGGGAATCAATACGATACAATCGAGTGTTTAAAGATCAGTGACCTTTCGCCCAATCAGTCAGTTTTGGTCGAATGGTTAGAAGCTTCTAATTAAGTACGGAAACCAGAGAAAATAATACAACATATGAGCAAATCTGATGCCTCACTCGATAAGATGACACGTTAAAGAAACTAGTTTAGAAGGCACAGATGCTACTTGACAAGTTTTTTTCTCACATTATCTTCTCTTGTCTCTCAGGACATCAATTTCAGTTAGGGTGGATTAAATATTTTCACAGTGTATTCCTTTCACACTGAACTCCTGAAGTCAAGAAAATGCACACACACACACACACCACACACACACACACACACACACACCACACACACACACACACACACACCACACACCACGCACGCACGCACGCACGCACATACTAAAGGTACATAATACTTGTACAACAACAATAAATAGAAAACATTGAAAAAAATGTAAACCAAATAAACAAAAAAAAACAATTAAAACAAAACAAACAACACACACACACACACACACACACACACACACTCACACACACACACACACACACACACACACACACACACACACACACACACACACACACACACACACACACACACACACCAACCAGTCAATAAAAGCCAACTGATACATGGTTCAGTACCACTACAGATCTAGCCAACAGATAAAATGTGGCTGGTGATCGAATGGAAACAAAATAATTTTCTTTTAATTAAAATGCTGCAAGCTAATCATCTATTGTGCTATGTGAACAACATTGCCAATTGTTCTGCTAGACTTGCTTTTAATGAATATGCTTACCAAGTCTCATCAATGCCAACATTTTTCAGTTTGTGTTACGTGTCTGCTACACACACACACACACACACCACACACACACACACACACACACACACACACACACACACACACACGCGCGCGCGCACACACACACACATGTATCTGTATACACATTCACTCTCTCTCTCAATGGTTTCATGCTCTATTTCTCTCCCTATACTCTACATGTATTTCTCTCCCTCACACACACATTTAAAAAGTAAGTGATAAAACTTACGAAAAGGGAAAAATATTACAGGATGACGATAAATGTAATTTGCAAAATATAACAAACGACCAGTTGGACTAAAATAACCTTTGGCTACGAAAGCAAAAAGATAATGATTATGAATATGTTTTACATTAAAGAGCTCTCTCTAACTTACACAGAGAATCCATGTAAACTTTGAGATCAATCATCCGCCTTTTTCATCTTTCTGTTATCACTACATCTCCCATTGTTCACTACCCCCCACCCTGATGAAATTTTCCAGACGAAAGTTTGTCTACCTTTGTTGTAACAATAGCTTATTCTGTTAAATATTTTTGGTTATCATCATAGAGAGAATTTTACTATTTTTCAGGTCAACATGTCGGGCTAGTGAAAATATATACGGGCTAGTAGATCTTAACATCCACTAGCCCGGCTGGCTAGCTGACGACAAAACAGAAGCTATCCTCATTGGCACCCGTCAGAAACTTTCTCAGCTGCCTCCTCTTTCTCTCCCATTATGTAACACATCAGTCCCAATTTCTGATTCAGCTAAAAACATTGGTGTCTGCATTGACTCTACCCTCTCCATGAACAACTTTGTTTCTCAAACTGCCAGATCCTGCTACTATCATCTCCATCGTATAAGGCTGATCAGGAAGTATCTCTCTGTCGAAACAACTGCAAAACTCGTTCTCTCCTTCATAATGTCTCGCATTGACTATTGCAATTCACTCCTGTCTGGTCTTCCTGCCTCCACCATTCACATCCTACAGCGAATTCAAAACAATGCTGCACGCCTTGTACTCAAAAAGAAAAAAGCTGACCACATATCTCCTCTCCTGGCACAACTTCACTGGCTCCCTGTATCAAAGCGCATACAGTACAAACTAGACACCATGTGCTACAAAAGCCTCAATAACGCAGCCCCCGATTACCTGTCAAGCCTACTTGAGATCTATGTTCCCTCACGTACCCTCCGCTCTGCCTCTGATCCTCTGACTTTTCGCTTTCCACGCACTAAGCTCAATACCTATGGTCCACGAGCCTTCTCTGTTTCTGGTCCACTCTCCTGGAACAAACTTCCTCTCTCAGTCCGTCAGCAACCTACTTTTGTCTCCTTCAAGTCCGCTCTCAAAACTCACCTTTTCTCCTCCGCATAAAATCCTAACCTCACTCAACCCCCCCCCCCCCCCCCTCTGCAGCCTGTCTCCGCTCGGAGGGAATCACATGGTTATAATATATAATTGTATATGCTATGCTCTATAATTTTCCATTGCTTTTATTCTTGCTTTTATTGCTTTTATTCTTTCTCCCCATTTATAGCCATGCGTGTGTGTGGGTGTGTGTGTGTGTGTGTGTGTCTGTGTGTGTGCGTGCGTGTGTGTGCGTGCGTGCGTGCTTGCGTGTGTGTCTGCTTCAGCGCTTAGATTTGATTTTATCAAGATTTTGCGCTATATAAATATTGTATTTATGTAATTATTATTTTAATTTTCTCCAGGCCTGTCATATAACACAAAAAACATTACATCTAACCAGTATTTTGGTCATGTAACACAAGAAACATTTCATCTAATCAGCACATTGGTCATGTAAAACGAGAAAAGGTTCATCTGACCAGTATACAGACCATATAAAACAAGAAAAGATTCATCGTATCAGTATATGTAAACCAATCAATCAACCAACCAACCAAACCAGTTAACTGACAGCCAACTAGGTAACCAAAAGTAAACACGCAGTCATCAAACATACAAAACAAACAAATTGAAGAAAGGAAAAGAAAATGAAAAAGACGGAGAAGGAGAAGGGGAATAGGGAGGGGGTGGGTATATATATCTGGAGGCTGGAAACAGAAACGAAGATGATGCTTGAATCTATGTCAGTGTGTGGAATATGTGGACATCATACGAGCGCGCGCGCACACTGCCGGTGGCAATCCGTGGCAATGGTTATCTCATCAAATTCAAATTTGGTACACACACACACACACACACACACACACACACACACACACACACACACACACACACACTCACACACACACACACACACACACCGATATAAACATTAACACGATGGGGACGCAGGGAGAGAGATATGTACTCGTACATACACAAAGAGACAGAGAGACAGAGAACTCAAGAGAGAAAAATATGCACACAAACGTCTACAGAGAGACAGACAGACAGACAGACACAGAGAGAGACAGACAGGCAGAGACAGAGATAAACAAAGATAGACAGAAACAAATAGAGACAGTGAGAGAGACAGACAGACAGAGACAGACACAGAGAGACAGCACACACACACACACACACACACACACACACACACACACACACACACACACACACACACATACACACACACACACACACACACAAGCCAGGCCAAAGACAAGACTGTCGAAACGTTCTCCCAAGACAACACACCTGACAAAACAGACACTTTTGCTGACCTTGACAAAGTGCTGGAAACACGGAACACGTAAACGCCGTCAGACATCTCTCCCAGTCATGAGAACTAAACTACAACCTTTTCCATTGGCCGAGAAATGACGGTACTTCTAAAAGTTTGCATGAACACGTGTGCGTGGAGACTGACATCTAAAGGATGCATTCACACTGCGCTGCAAAGATGCACACACACTTCCACAGTTTAAGTCGCTGAATCTGGTGGAAGAAAAAACTAAACTCGTAACTGGTGATGAAATACTGAACATGATGTGTTCAGACACTGTCAATTTCGAGTCTCGCAGCAAAGGTGTACGCATATTTTCACAGACTTTGGCGTAGAATTTTACACTAAAGGAAAAAGAGATTTAAAAATGGAAAAATAGAAACGATAACACTGACGTAGTACTGACGATGAATACTAAGTTATGTGGATTGTCGTATTACATAAAGTGGTGCAACTGGCCAGAAAGGATGCACACTGTCACAGTTACAGTTGTAGAACTAAATAAATCCGAAGAATCTTACTGTTACTGTTATTTTTGTTTTAAGCTAGCCGACTGCGTAGAGCCATATAGGGGCTATCTGAAGAATCTTATTCGTAGTAGTAGTAGTAATAGTGGTCGTAGTAGCAGCTGTAGTAGCAGCAGGAATAGTAGTAGTATCATTATCGTCATTATTGTGTAAGCCCAGCCCACTGCACAGAGCCATATCAGGGCTGTAACTATCTCAAAACGTACAAAGACCTTGATCCTGAAAAAAAAAATGGAAAAGAAAATTAAGTATACATATCAATGCATTCAAGCACATAATCTGAGGATGTGCACTTGGGAGTTGACCATACCACCCAATTTATCACAATGGGTTTTACAAAACAAACATGAATACAAATGTTAACGTAAGACATTAAAGCGTACAAAAATGGCCTAAATTACAACAACAAAAATGTTTCTGCACATCACATTTCCTTAGATCTAATATCAATCCTAAGTGAATGTTTATACGGCTTAATATAATAGAATACATACAGGTGAACGGACCAGCAAGGCAGAAAGAAAGTGATAGAAAGGGGCGACAGAAAGCAAATGAGCGAGGCAGACACAAAGACTGTGACGGGAAAGAAAATAGGAAATTTCTTGTACACGATTTGTAGAAGACGGGGATACTATTCATACTGAAAGAGCCCCGGTATCCCCCATGGAAGAATAAACTTAGAATCTTCACCGGTGGAAAAAAAATACACTAGGCCTAATAAAAGTGGCGGTGGAAACTTACGCGAACATTAAATTTTAGCTGTAACACTTTTCTGGGCAGGTAAGTCACACACTTACATAGTTTCAGTTGTTGAATTTTGAAGATGTGAAGAAGCTTGCGAAAACAAATTGGCTGTACTGACAAACGGCCGTAACACTCGCACGGGCATGGTCACTTTTCTCAATGGAGTAGTATCCCAGTCGACAAAACTCCCACCCAAAAAGCGAGAGAACCGGAGGTTTGGAAGATGAATCCTGGCTGATCGTTTAACAGTTTTGTCTCTCCTCTGCGAAATGTTTGAACTTTCACAACACTTGAAAAACCTTGCCAAGAAATCAATGAAAGCGTTGAACAGGACACACACGGCATAGAAAGAGAAGAACAAACGAGGCGCTGTCATAACTTCAAAGTCTCGTCTGCTCAGTCGTCTGCAACTGAAATTCAAGCGAAAAATAGGTGCATAAACAAGGCATGATTTCATTGGTGGCTGGACTTTGCGTGACCTTTTTTTTTTAACGGTAAGTAAAAGATCAATTAAAACTGTCTCCTGAACAATGAGGTCAAAGGAAATGAGATGATAGAGGCGTACATATCTCACTGATCCGTTCGCTGTCCATCTTTATGGCTTATTTATTCTGTGTCAGCTTGCTATGTCATAAATTACGTTTTCTCGGTAATCTCCTCTAGACTTTGCCATAGGAGTT
>JAPXFY010004523.1:0-5000 GCA_030674185.1 Monoplex corrugatus | reverse complement strand
GTGTTCGCTATAGGCAAACACCAGTTGACCGAAGATGTGTGGAGGATGAAGTAGAGGACTAAAGGATGGTGCCCTTGATGATGATGATGATGATGATGATGATGATGATAAGGAGGTGGAGGAGGACGACGATGATGATAAAGAGGTCGAGGAGGAAGATAGTAATGATACTATATTTTACAAGGAAAGAAGTTATTAACTAAAAAGCCATTTTACAAACTTTCAGTTGCTTGCATGCTGGTGATCGGTGTTTCCTTAGGACAGACCTCCAGGATCTTTAACGTGCATAGTTGATATTTCATAGGAGATGGGAGAAAGAGGGGATGGAGGACAGATAGGAAGAAAAAAAAAAGATGAGGCTCTTTGTCTCTACCGCGCAGAAACACATGCATCGATACAGACGCCCATGCGCGCTTTCCACCCACCCCAACCCCCACTCCCATTCCATTCCCACCAACACCACCGAGACAGAGACACAGAGAGAGGAGACAGACAGACAGACAGACACTGAGAGAGACAGAGACAGACACACACACATACAGACAGACACTGAAAGACAGACAGACAGACAGACAGAAATAGCGATAGAGAGAGAAGGGGGTAGGGAGAAAGAATAGAATCGTGGTAAGAATTCCGACATATATTTATAAGCACAAACAGCTGCTGCCAGATACAATCATGTAGGCAGGCCACAGACGTGAAGCGATTTTCTCATACATCCCCTTGTCTGATGGAATTAGGGTGACGGTGGAATCCCCTTGTCTGTATGTCTGTCTGTGGTGTCTGTCTGTCTGTAGTTACGGAAGTACGTAGTATGTATGTGTGTATATGTGTATATGTGTGTGCATGTATGTATGTATGCTTGTATGTATGTATGTATGTATGTATGTATGCATGATTTATGTATGTCTGCCTGTGGCCTTTTTCGTCGATGGCGACGGTCGGCAGCGGAAAATTAGTTATCTTAAAACACAGCCACGCTCATGGCTAAAACAACCAATGCGTGATCGGCACGGTTTCTGACAACGACTGCAGTAGTAGTAGTATAGAATGTATGTGTGTATGTATGTATGTATATACGTATGTGTGTAATTAATGTATGTATGTATGTATGCAAGTATGTATGTATGTATGTATGTATGCATGGTGTATGTACGTTTTTTCTATGTGTGTATGCATGTGTGAATGTTTGTATGTATGTATGTGTGCATATCTATGTATGCTTTTGAGTCTGCCAAGGGTAGGCCCCTCTCTGTGTCTGCCTGTCTGTCCGTCCGTCTCTCTCTCTCTCTCTCTCTCTCTCTCTCTCTCTCTCTCTCTCTCTCTATCTCTCTCTTCTCTCTGTCTCTCTCGTCTAATCTGTTTTAATTTCTAAAACTTCGTGCTAGACATTTCCTCCTTTCTGTCACTGTCTTTGTTTCTGCCTTCCTCTTTCGTTTTCTGTCATTTCTTTATATCATTGTCTGCCTCGCTGGTGGTCTATTCATCTGTATGTTTTCTATAAAGGCTTACATACTTTTTGTTAGGATTGATGATTGGGTACATTTATTCACCACATTTTTGCTTCCAAGGAAATGTGTAAAAGCAATTTCAAGTAATTTAAACCAGTTTTGTGTACATTTCAGTGTACTTAATTATGTTTTTGTATTTGTATTCAGGTTTGTGTTTCAACCCCCTGGTGATTAAGTGGGCGGAGTGGTCAACACCAGGGGCATTTCTTTAGATTATAAGCGCAAATGCATTGATATGTGTATATAATTGTCTTTTCCAGGTGTTCTTTTCCCAGGGTTAAGGAGGTGTTGTTGTGTGTATTCTGAGACGGTCATGGCCTTGATATGGCTCTCACAGTCGGTTGGGCTGTAAACATATGAAGTAAAGGCGAATCAGGTGGTCGCTTCTTCGCCCCAAATGGCTGCCAGTCCAGGTGGTAGTTCACACGTGTCTGTGTGTAACAGTGTTGCTGTCTGCATCAAGGCCAGTGATAATGTTGTCAAACTACAGCGACGGGGGATGGATGCGCAGGTGTGTGGTGAAGACAGTTGTACAAGGGGATGGTAAAAGATAACAAGTTGTATAACAATTTTCCACTTTCATAGAACAGAAACACACATATACACATACACACACACACACGCAAACACACACACACACGCACGCGTATACACACTCGTATACACGCACACGCGCACGCGCGAGCACACACACACAGTCACACACGCGTAAACACACACAAGCACACACACGCGCGCATACAGATACACATTTGCGCTCACACACAGACGCAAAGACACACATATTCATATATATATATATATATATATATATATATATATCTTTTATATATATGTGTGTGTGTATGTGTATATATATATACATATATATATATATATATATATATATATATACATACATATACATATATATATATATATATTATACATACATACATACATACATATATACATATATATATTATTTTTATATATATATAGTCCTTACAACAGGAATGTGTGTGAGTATATATGTATGTATATATATATATATATATATATATATATATATATACATACACATATACTCACACACATTCCTGTTGTAAGGACTTTTCTGGTGAAGGAAATGCAAACATATATTTACGTGCATGCGCGCGCACGTGTGCGTGCGTGTGTATGTGTGTGCTCGCGCGAAAATGTATTCGTACGTGAGTGTGCTTGTGCACTTATACATTTTTGTGACAGGATGAGAGGAAACTAGCAAGTGTTGACCATATTTTTTATCTTTTCTGTTTGGCTTTGCCATAAACAACTTCAGTTATCATATGTACTGTCTCATTTGTTGTTGTTGTTTTCTTACGACACATTCTCTGGAAGAGATATTTTAGTGTTGGTTTAATTAGTCGTGTTTGCAAGATTATTTGTGGGTTTTATATTGAAAGTGAATTTTTAAAAAACCCTTCAGTTTCAGTTGGGTTTTTTTCAAGACGATGATGCAGCGTTTAGATGATGCGATAAACACTGTCACTACAAATGCGTTGCGATCATAAAGATCTGAAACGATCATGGCGTACACGCTCTAGGCCTGTGTGTCATTTTTATGTGCTGGCGAGATGTTGAGATTAAACCAAACATGAGTCTTATTGCTTGTTTGCTTGTATGTTTGTTTTTGTCGTTTTGTTGTTTGTTGCTTTTGTTTCTTTTTAGTGTTATTTTCTGTCTTTCCATAAAGTCCATTGAACTGGAGCCCCAAACCACCCCCACGAAAACATTCACATCAGTAATAAGAAATCTGAATCAAAGCGACTGCCAGCGGTCAAGCAAACAAAAATCGGAAATACACACAAATAGAACCAGAACGCGTATTTAGTGTAACAAAACAAGATAGACGCAAATTTTCGGCCGACTGGCCTTTCTCAGTTGTATACATGTATACAAAAAACAGTTTATCTGGAATTCATGTCTAATCGGAAACACAAATAGAATCAGAACGCGTATTTAATACAACAAAACAGGACAGACGCAAATTTTCGGCGAACCGGCCTTTCTCAATTGTATACACACAAAAATATCTAGAATTCATCTCTACCATTTTCATCTGCTCAATGCCACGTCAGGGAAGTTGTCTCCTGCTTTCTTTCCCCTTAAGCTTTATGCATTCAGTCATTGTTATCGTTTGTATAGTGTCGACAAAAGCCAGCCGGCTAAGAATGTGCGCCTGTTTTGTTTCGTTATATTAGATACTCGTTCCGATTCTATTTTTGTGTTCTGGTTCACATCGGTATTCTTAGTTCAGTGGGACAGGGCGCCCACACCCTACCGATGTGCAGTCACGTAGTCAGGTCGGACCAAACTTTGTATGCCAGAAAGGCAACCAAGTTGCCTCTTTCGATTTCCAAAAGTTGCTTTTGCCTATTCAGATCTCTATGTCTGTCTGACTGTCTGTCTCTCTCGCTCTCTCTCTCTCTCTCTCTCTCTCTCTCTCTTCTCTCTCTCTCTCTGTCTGCCCTCCTCTCTCTTTCCGTCGTCTGCCTGTCTGTCTCTCCTCCCCCCCCTTCTCTCCCACCCCCCTCTCTCTCTCACACATACATGTACACACAGACACACACACTTACATATACAAACACGCACAAACACCCACAAAAACATACAAACACACACGCATGCTTACGTACATACACATACGCTCGTATGTACACACGCGCGCGCGCGTGCGCGCACGCTTACACATTATTATGGAATGCAAGCCAATACAAAAAGGTCAACTGCTAGGAAGAGGATGGAAACAACTTTCGATGCGACTGAAAATGGCAAAACGAATTGGATATGAAAAATGTGTTCTAGTTTAACAGACACATTGTCGTTACATTTCAGAATTGTTCAGGTATCATTATCTGAAGAATGTATCTTAGGGACTCAGTATCAGAATCAGAATAACTGATGACTGGGTCCGAATGGGTCATGCAGCGCATGAATAGCCCCCCCGCCCCCTTTGCTCAGGGTAATAGCTACCGTGTGACGCCGGGAGCTGGGAGGTGATTGTTTTGCCAGCGGTAAGGCATTGGTCCTCTGGGTCCCATGCAGCACTCTCGGGTGTTTCTTGTTGACTTATTTGAAGAGTGTATCTTAGAGACTCCGCATCAGGTTCAGAACTCTGTCCAAACAGACGAAAGTCCTATTTGAAGGGGTTGAATATAACACGTAACTGTTATGTAAAGACACTATAAATTACAAGGTCTTTCTTCGATGATGTATCATCATCATCATCAAGTGCCCTACCGCATGGCGTTGGCGATCATGGCCCTCCGTATACATCTATCCCTTGTTGCCGCAAGCACATCTTCCACCCTGTCTGTCCTCAGCCACACTGCAAGTCCGTCCAATATTTTTTCCCTGGGTCTACCTGGTGCTCTTTTTCTCCCAGCTTTCCTGTTGTGACCAGGCGCTCTAATTCCCCTTTACTCATAAAATGGCCTATAAAGGTTGCCTGTTTTTTCCTTATCTTCC
>JAPXFY010004522.1:2500-12500 GCA_030674185.1 Monoplex corrugatus | reverse complement strand
CCCTGTCTCTGTCTCTCTCTCTCTCTGTCCCTGTCTATGGCTTTGTTTATGTCTCTGTATCTCTTTCTTTGTCTTTTTTTTTTATCTCGGTCTCTGTCTTTCTGCCTGTCTCTGTTTGTCTATCTGTCTGTCTGTCTGTCTGTCTGTCTGTCTGACTTTCTCTATCTATCTATCTATCTATCTAGTTAGCTATCTATCTATCTATCTATCTACATGTATCTATCTCTTTCCTTCTCTATCTTTCTCCCTTCCCCCCTCCCCCCCTCCCCCCCCCCCTGTCTGTCTCTCTGTATCTTCCATCTATGTATGTATTTGTATTTGTGACTGTGTATACTTGTTTCATCAGTGAAACGTTTATGCTAACTTGACAACAACTATTTCATAATGCTTATGTGTACGTGCGCGCGCGCGCGCGTGTGTGTGTGTGTGTGTGTTCGTGCGTGCGTGCGTGTGTTTTGTGTGTGTGTGTGTGTGTGTGTGTGTCGTGTGTGTGTGTGTGTGTGTGTGTGCGTGTGTGTTTGTGTTCACGTGTGCGATGTGTGTGTGTTGTGTGTGGTGTAGTGTGTGTGTGTGTGTGTGTGTGTGTGTGTGTGTGTGTGTGTGTGTGTGTGTGTGTGTGTGTGTGGTGTGTGTGTGTGTACACAATGTTTTTGATTTTGTTTTCTATACACCTTAATATTTCTCCAAATGTATGCAGACAATATTGGGCAAAGCACAGATGAAAATATCCAAAGATAAGGGATAATGCAAAGATAATGCACAAGTTTTTAACTCTAGTTTCAGCACACACCCCCACCCACCCCCACCCACCCCCACCCCGCATCCCTCCACCAGAAAGAAAAACAAGTGTATGGCTCCCCCCAGGGGCTTGAGAACTTTGTAAAAAGCTACTTAACCAATATGAGCTGCACTCCATCTGAGAGTGATAAGAACGTATTCGTGTTTCGTGTTTTTCCCAGTTACACATAACCGTGGAAGGAAATGCTGTCACATTGAATTTCTCACATCAGGTTTAGTTTATTACGCATAGTGACAACCTTATCTCCTGAGACACAATTACAGTCTTCAAACTTCTACATATTGACAAAGTTAGCTTGGCCAATTATGGCATGCTTGTTCCTGAAGATGTAGAGTAATACACAAAAAAAGCACGAGGATGATTGGGTAAGGCCCTTGAGCAGACTGCTGCAGGGAGGATGTGATGTCTCCTGCAAAACACATTGATTTCACTGCAGAGAAGCTGGAAAATGGTCCACTGTGACAGCTGGCAAATTGGATACATGCGTTTCTTGGTAGAAAAAAAAAAGTGGTGGTTCTATATACCAGCCTTCCATTTAGATTATAGGATGCTGTTTCCTGTTTGGATGAGTTTGGGATCTGTCTATTCCCTTGTGTGGTGTGTGTGTGTGTGTGTGTGTGTGTGTGTGTGTGTGTGTGTGTGTGTGTGCAGGGGGGCGGGGGTGAGATGGGGGGTTGTGTTGTGTGTGGCGTTTTGTGTGTGTGTGAGTGTGCGTGTGTGTGTCAGTGTGTTTTTGTGTGTGTTTGTGAGTAGGTTGTGTTGTGTTGTGGTGTATACATATATACATATGTACATATTCGTCTGTTCATTTGTGTGTGTGTGGGGGGGGGTGGGAGGGTGGGGGGGGGTGGATGGTTGTTTTGTGTTGTGTTGTGTGTGTATCTATGTGCATGTTTGTGTGTCTATGAGTCTGTGTGCGTGTGTGTGTGTGTTTCTATGTTTTGTGTACGTGTGGGAGTAAATTTCATGCGCCATCCTATTTCAACTCAACCTACTCATCCCTAATGAGGCTCCCACATAAAAAGCAGCCACCATCTGAGCAGCTTACTCATTCTGGAGGTCCCACTTTTGCACTTTATTTGAATAAATCGCCTCTTCTTCTTTTCATCTGAAAAACTCGCAACTTTCATGACTTGTGAGTTCCTTAAACCTTCCATGTATCAAAATTCGTACAGACAATGATAGGCAGAGCACAGATGAAAATAACCAAAGGTAATGGATGTCTTCTGCACAAGTTCTAAACTCCAGTTTCAGAGCCCCCGCACCCCCTTAGAATTAAGTGTGTGTGTTTTTCCCCAGGGACCTGGAAACTTTGTACAAAGCTGAAAATAAGAGCTCTATTCCATCTAAGAGTGATAAGAACGTATTCGCGTTTCATATTTGTCTCCGTCACATATAACCATGGAAGGAAATGCTGTCACATTGTATTTCTCACATCAAGTTTAGTTTATTACGCATAGTGACAACTTTATCCCCTGAGACACAATTACAGTCTTCAAACTTCTACATATCGACAAAAGTTAGCTTGGCCAATTATGGCATGCATCTTCCTCTACATGTAGAGTGATAGAAGAAAAAAGCATGAGGATGATTGGGTAAGGCCCTTGAGCAGACTGCTGCAGGGGGAATGTGATGTCTCCTGCATACACATTGATTTCACTGCAGAGAAGCTGGAAAATGCTCCACTGTGACAGGTGGCAAATTGGATACATGCGTTTCTTGGTAGAAAAAAAATGAGGTGGTTTTACATATCAACCTTCCATTTAGATTATAGGGTGCTGTTTCCTCTTTGGATGAGTTGGGTCTGGATCTGTGTATTGTTGTGTTGTGTGTGGTGGGGGTTGTGGGGTGGTGGGGGTTTGTTGTGTTGTGTTGTGTTTGTGTATGCTGTGTGTGTGTGTGTGTGTTTGTGTGTGTGTGTGTGTGTGTGTGTGCGTGTGTGTGTGGTTGTGTTGTGTGTGTGTGTGTGTGTGTTTAAGTGCGTGCGATTGCAGTGTTTGTAAAGTTGTTGAGTGTTGTTACGCGTGTCCATAGGCAAGGAATGGGAAGTGTTTCACCGTAATTGCAATTGATGAAATAACAACTTGTATTACTTTTGCTTTTACATCCACGAAGTGTCTGAAACCCTGTACATCTGAATATTTAGCTGTCTTCCTGTATGTCTACCTGACTGTTTGTCTTAATCTCTCTCTCTCTCTCTCTCTCTCTCTCTCTCCCTCTCTCTCTCCTCTCTCTCTCTCTCTCTCTCTCTCTCTCCCTGTCTGAGAGAAACTAAAGAGAGAGGGGGTGAAAGAGAAAGAGACAAACAGATAGAGCCATAAACAGACAGGGCAACAGACAGAAACAGAGAGGCACACAGACATAAAGAGACAAAGACGGACAGAGAGATAGAGGGAGAGAGAGGAGAAAGAGAGACAGACAGAAAGGCAGACAGAGAGCGAGCGAGGGAGAGAGAGAGGGAACATAAAGAGAGAGAGTGAATGAGAGAGACAGACAGACAGAGAGGCAGACAGAGACAGAGAGAGACAAAGACACAGACAGAGACCAAGACATAGACACAGACAGACCAGCACGCAGAGAGAGACACAGACAGATTGATAGAGAGAAGACAGACAAAAGAACAGAGACAGAGACAGACTCAAAAAGCAGAGACAGGCACACAGACAGCGACAGACAGACAGACTGATAAAAAAAAAACATGCAGAGAAAGAAGATGTAAAATATAAACACACTACGCAAGATATGCCTTTCCTCTGCTACATGAATTGGTGAGGCATTGGATTTCGCGTTCGACAGAAGAGCTTATTGCAATTTGTGACACTAGCACAACCATCCATTGACTCACGAATGTTCCAAACTTCTTAAAAGCTGGCAAATACATAGCTATCAATCTACATGCATATCCTCCCTTCCTTTATACCTCCTTTTTGACCTAGACATTCGATTCAAAATTGTTCCCAGATATCCATTTGCTTCCTGCAATCTTGCTGTCAGTGTACACATGTAGTTCCGGACAATTTCGTCCCATGTGTCGAACCATAAGTATCCAATCCACAAATGCTCAGAAATTCTCACAAGCCTGCAGAAGATGCAACAATCAATGGCGAATGCTTCTCTTATATCCTCCTACTTTCTCCTCAGCTAGAGATATGATCTGTATATGTATCCAAGTTTCTAGGGGTTGTTGAAGATATTGCAATCAGCGTGCATGCATACATCTCCATCTCTTTCTCATACGCTTTCCAAGATTATATCGATGCATATGCATTCATTTCTCCACTTGCCTCCTTCTCTCTCCTTCGCTCTTGATAACCGGATTCGAAAAGTCCCAATATCCCTTACATGCTTGATGAGATACAGCTATCAATTAACGTTCATCCCTACCCAGCTCATTTTCTCAACAACCAGATACCTGATCCAAAGATCTCCTCAGTTAAGAATACGTTTGCTGAAGATGTACCAATCAATGTGCATGGGTTTCTCTCATCCTCACCTATCTTTATTTAAAGGGAAATCGATGCACGAATGCCCAGGACTGCCCACAAGTTTGCTTAGGATGAAAGAATCAATGAACATGCATTCGCTTCGACCTCCTCCGTTTCTTAGGCAAACATACGATTTTTATACATCTTGAATGCTCACAATGTTGCTGAGCATACACCATTCAAATCGTACACGCATCTCCTCGTCTTTCTCTTTTCCTTAAGACTTCGAAATATCATACCGTATCTGCAAAGATCCACGTGTATTTACATGTTTACAAATGTACGGATAAGTGTATAGATGTATATTCGTATATTTGTTACTTATAGCTAGCTAGCTAGCTATTTATCTGTGGTAGCAAGAAACTCTAGGGAAAGCTGGACAGCAGATCATTGAAGGAGTAGGTCCCTCAGGAAAGTGTTTTAGCCCTAAATTCCTTTCATTCTAAGGAGGCCAGACCGCATCCATGTCAAAACTCTAGAATCCCCTCTGCTGTCTTTACCGTCTCTTCGTTACCTAGGTTCGAACCTGCGATTGCAAGGGGTCGATTGCCCCAAGACCTGGTGTATATATATATATATATATATATATATATATATATATATATATATATATATATATCTATATATAAAACATAAGTATCAATGTATAATGTATATCTAATATGTCTATCTATATCTATCTAAACATCCAAGTATCTATCTATGTATCCATCCATCCATCCATCTGTTTATCTATCTATCTATCTATCTGTTTGTCTGTCTGTCTGTCTCTCTATCGATATATCCATTTATCTATATTTCTGTCTGTCCATCTATCTATCTATATATATATATATATATATATATTATATATATCTGTCTGTCTATCCATTCATCTATCTATCTATCTATTTGTCTATCTATCTATCTATCCATATATCTATCTATTTATCTATCTATCTATCTATCTATCTGTCTGTCTATCTATCTAACTATCTAACTATCTATCTATCTATCTATCTATCTATCTATCTATCTATCTTAATTGTTTTTTTCGTTTTGGTCACAATGGGTTAACCATGTGAAACACAGCATGTTATCCCCTGTGACAGCGCATCGCTGCAGTACAGCAGCAACTTTTTTTTGTTTTGACAAAGACTCCAGAAAGGCAAGAAGACTAGCAAGGCTTTCAAGAGGACTGACCCAGCAGAAATGAAATTATCTATCCTCTGTTTTATACCAGGGCAGCCGGGTGAATTCCCTCGCTCCTTACTATTTTCAACTGCCGTATAATCTTATGCGTGTGTCGGCCAGAAGGCACACTGTTTCGACTTGGTTTTCGCCCCCTTCCAAAGGACAAGGCGTTCAGTTTGATTCTTCTGCCACTCTTCTCCTTCACACACACACACACTCCCACACAGACACACACACACATACATACAGACACACACACACACACACACAGAGACATACATACAGACACACACACAGACACACACACACACTCCAGTTTCAGACCCCCTACTCCCCTCTGCCTCCCCTTCACTCCCCCTCCCCCCAAAAAAAAAGTGTGGCTCCCCCCAGAGGCTTGCGAACTTTGTACAAAGCTGAACAATAAGAGCTGTATTCCATCTAAGAGTGACAAGAACGTATTCGTGTTTCATATTTGTCTAAGTCACATATAATCATGGAGGGAAATGCTGTCACATTGTATTTCTCACATCATGTTTACTTTATTACACGTAGTGACAACTTTATCTCCTGAGACACAATTACAGTCTTCAAACTTCTACATATCAACAAAAGTTAGCTTTGCCAATTATGGCATGCATCTTCCTCTACATGTAGAGTGATAGAAGAAAACAGCATGAGGATGATTGGGTAAGGCCCTTGAGCAGACTGCTGCAGGGGGGAATGTGATGTCTCCTGCAAACACATTGATTTCACTGCAGAGAAGCTGGAAAATGCTGCAATGTGACAGCTGTCAAATTGGATACATGCGTTTCTTGGTAGGAAAAAGGTGGTTCTACATACCAGCCTTCCATTTAGATTATAGGGTGCTGTTTCCTGTTTGGATGAGTGGTGGATCTGTCTATTCCCTTGTGTGGTGTGTGTGTGTGTGTGTGTGTGTGTGTGTGTGTGTGTGTGTGCGCGCGCAGGGGGGGTGAGATGGTGGTTGTGATGTGTGTGGCGTTGTGTGTGTGTGTGTGTGTGTGTGTGCGTGTGTGTGTGTCAGTGTGTTTGTGTGGGGGTTGTGTTGTGTTGTGGTGTGGTGCATATATATATGTATATATATATATATATATATATATATATATATGTATATATATATATATATATATATATATATATATATATATATATATATATATACATTGGTGGGTGGGGGATTCGTCTATCCATTTGTGTGGTGTGTATGTGTGTGGTTGGTGGGGTAGTTGTGTTGTGTTGTGTTGTGTTGTGTTGTATTGTGTTGTGTTGTGTTGTGTTGTGTTGTGTTGTGTTGTGTTGTGCTGTGCTGTGTTGTGCTGTGCTGTGTTGTGTTGTGTTGTTTCGTGTTGTGTTGTGTTACGTTGTGTTGTGTTGTGTTGTGTGTTTATTTGTGTGCACGTTTGTGTGTCTGTGAGTCTGTGTGCGTGTGTATGTGTGTTTCTATGTTTCGTGTACGTGTGGGAGTAAATTTCATGCGCCATCCTATTTCAACTCAACCTACTCATTCCTAATGAGGCTCCCACATAAAAAGCAGCCACCATCTGAGCAGCTTACTCATTCTGGAGGTCCCACTTTTGCACTTTATTTGAATAAATCGCCTCTTCTTCTTTTCGTCTGAAAAACTCGCAACTTTCATGACTTGTGAGTTCCTTAAACCTTCCATGTATCAAAATTCGTACAGACAATGATAGGCAGAGCACAGATGAAAATAACCAAAGGTAATGGATGTCTTCTGCACAAGTTCTAAACTCCAGTTTCAGAGCCCCCGCACCCCCTTAGAATTAAGGTGTGTGTTTTTCCCCAGGAGCCTGAAAACTTTGTACAAAGCTGAGCAATAAGAGCTGTATTCCATGTAAGAGTGATAAGAACGTATTCGTGTTTCATATTTGTCTAAGTCACATATAATCATGGAGGGAAATGCTGTCACATTGTATTTCTCACATCAGGTTTACTTTATTACGCATAGTGACAACTTTATCCCCTGAGACACAATTACAGTCTTCAAACTTCTACATATCAACGAAAGTTAGCTTGGCCAATTATGGCATGCATCTTCCTCTACATGTAGAGTGAGAGAAGAAAAAAACATGAGGATGATTGGGTGAGGCCCTTGAGCAGACTGCTGCAGGGGGGAATGTGATGTCTCCTGCAAACACATTGATTTCACTGCAGAGAAGCTGGAAACTGCTGCAATGTGACAGCTGGCAAATTGGATACATGCGTTTCTTGGTAGGAAAAAAGAGGTGGTTCTACATACCAGCCTTCCATTTAGATTATAGGGTGTTGTTTCCTGTTTGGATGAGTTTTGGATCTGTCTATTCCCTTGTGTGTGTGTGTGTGTGTGTGTGTGTGTGTGTGTGTGTGTGTGTGTGTGTGTGTGTGTGTGTGTGTGTGTGTGTGTGTGTGTGTGTGTGTGTGTGTGTGTGTGTGTGGTGATGGTGGTTGTGTTGTGTGTGTGTGGGTGATGGTGGTTGTGTTGTGTTGTGTGTGTGTGTGTGTGTGTGTTTGTGTGTATGTGTGTGTGTGTGTGTGTGTGTGTGTGTGTGTGTGTGTTTGTTTGTGTTTTGTGGTGTTTGTGTGTTGTGTGTGTGTGTGTGTGTGTGTGTGTGTGTGTGTGTGTGTGTGTGTGTGTGTGTGTGTGTCTTTAAGTGCGTGTGATTGCAGTGTTTGTAAAGTTGTTGAGTGTTGTTATGCGTGTCCATAGGCAAGGAATGGGAAGTGGTTCACTGTAATTGCAATTGATGAAATAACAACTTGTGTTACTTTTGCTTTTACATCCATGAAATGTCTGAAACCCTGTTCATCTGAATATGTCTTCATGTGTGTCTACCTGATTGTTTGTCTTAATCTCTCTCTCTCTCTCTCTCTCTCTCTCTCTCTCTCTCTCTCTCTCTCTCTCTCTCTCTCCCTGTCTGAGAGAAACTAAAGAGAGAGGGGGTGAAAGGGAAAGAGACAAACAGATAGAGCCATAAACAGACAGAGCAACAGACAGAAACAGAGAGGCACACCGACATAGAGAGACACAGACAGACAGACAGATAGATGAAGAGAGAGGGTTACAGAGAGAGAGAGCGAGAGAAAAAGAGACAGACAGACAGAGAGCGAGCGAGGGAGAGAGAGAGAGTGGGGGAACATAAAGAGAGAGAGTGAATGAGAGAGAGACAGACAGACAGACAGACAGAGACAGATAGAGACAAAGACACAGACAGAGACCAAGACACAGACAGAGACAGACTGGCACGGAAACAGAGAAAGAGACACACACACAGATTGACAGAGAGAAGACAGACAAAAAACTGAGACAGAGACAGTCTCAAAAAGCAGAGACAGGCACATAGACAAGGACAGACAGACAAACAGACTGAAAAAAAAAACATGCAGAGAAAGAAGATGTAAAATATAAACACACTACCCATGAAATGCTTCCTCTGCTACATGAATTGGCGAGGCATTGGATTTCGCATTCTACAGAAGAGCTTATTGCAATTTGTGACACTCACACAACCATCCATCGACTCACGAATGTTCCAAACTTCTTAAAAGCTGGCAAATACATAGCTATCAATCTACATGCATATCCTCCCTTCCTTTATACCCCATTTTTGACCTAGACATTCGATTCAAAATTGTTCCCAGATATCCATTTGCTTCCTGCAATCTTGCTGTCAGTGTACACATGTAGTTCCGGACAATTTCGTCCCATGTGTCGAACCATAAGTATCCAATCCACAAATGCTCAGAAATTCTCACAAGCCTGCAGAAGATGCAACAATCAATGGCGAATGCTTCTCTTATATCCTCCTACTTTCTCCTCAGCTAGAGATATGATCTATATATGTATCCAAGTTTCTAGAGAGTTGTTGAATATATTGCAATCAGCGTGCATGCATACATCTCCATCTCTTTCTCATACGCTTTCCAAGATTATATCGATGCATATGCATTCATTTCTCCACTTGCCTCCTTCTCTCTCCTTCGCTCTTGATAACCGGATTCGAAAAGTCCCAATATCCCTTACATGCTTGATGAGATACAGCTATCAATTAACGTTCATCCCTACCCAGCTCATTTTCTCAACAACCAGATACCTGATCCAAAGATCTCCTCAGTTAAGAATACGGTTGCTGAAGATGTACCAATCAATGTGCATGCGTTTCTCTCAATCCTCACCTATCTTTAGTTAAAGGGAAATCGATGCACGAATGCCCAGGACTGCCCACAAGTTTGCTTAGGATGAAAGAATCAATGAACATGATTCGTTTCGACCTCCTCCGTTTCTTAAGCAAACATACGATTTTTACACATCTTGAATGCTCACAATGTTGCTGAACATATACCATTCAAATCGTACACGCATCTCCTCGTCTTTCTCTTTTCCTTAGCGAAAGACTTCGAAATATCATACCATATCTGCAAAGATCCACATGTATTTACAAGTTTGCAAATGTACGGATAAGTGTATAGATATATATTCGTATATTTGTTACCTATAGCTATCTATTTACTTACCTGTGGTAGCAAGAAA
>JAPXFY010004521.1:15000-17729 GCA_030674185.1 Monoplex corrugatus | reverse complement strand
AGAGAGAGTAAAAGAAACAGAACAGAGAGAGTAAAAGAAAAAACAGAGAGAAAAAAGAAAGAGAGAGGGAGAATAAAAGAAAAAAGTGAGAAGAGAGGTAAAAGAGAGAGAGAGAGTAAAAGAAACAGAGGGGAGAGAGTAAAACGAAACAGAAAAGGGGTAAAAGAAACACAGAGAGAGAGAGAGACAGAAGTGTGTGTGTGTGTGTGTGTGTGTTGTGTGTGTGTGTGGTGTTGTGTGTGTGTGTGTGTGTGTTGGTTGTGTGTGTGTGTATGTGGGGTAGGGATGAATGCTTATAATCTTCCCAGCGAGCCACGCCCCTGAGTAGGTCCAGTCTGGCTCAGAAAAAACAACTATTGATAATTTGGTTTTCGGGACTGATGGGGATTGGGAACCTAAAATCTCCCTGTCTGTCGTCCGTTTCCCTTAACCACTTTGCCACGCTGACTGGTTGCCTGTCAAAGCTCCCCCCCCCCCTCTTTTTTTAGGGACGGGTAAGGTAAAACAGCGAAGAAGAGATGCTCAAGGCTGTCATAAAGCTGTTATCTGAGAGAAGATGATGGCTGTGATTGATCGGTCAGATTATGGGAAAACCTTTTCTTACGGACATGGATTTAGGGTGATATTATGGGAAAACGTGTATCTTACGGACATGGATTTAGGGTGATATTATGGGAAAACGTGTATCTTACGGACATGGATTTAGGGTGATATTATGGGAAAACGTGTATCTAACGGACATGGAGTTTGGGTGATATTATGGGAAAAACCTTTATCTTACGGACATGGAGTTTGGGGTGATATTATGGAAAACCTGTATCTTACGGACATGGAGTTTGGGGTGATATTATGGGAAAAACCTTTATCTTACGGACATGGAGTTTGGGGTGATTTTTATGGAAAAACCTTTATCTTACGGACATGGAGTTTGGGGTGATATTATGGAAAAAACCTGTATCTTACGGACATGGAGTTTGGGGTGATATTATGGAAAAACCTGTATCTTACGGACATGGAGTTTGGGGTGATTTTATGGAAAAACCGTATCTTACGGACATTGAGTTTGGGGTAATATTATGGAAAAACCTGTATCTTACGGACATGGAGTTTGGGGTGATTTTATGGGAAAACCTGTATCTTACGGACATTGAGTTTGGGGTGAAACAGTTTGTTCAAGACGGATCATTGCACTCGGTCAGTTCCATGTGGGCTCCGCCCAAATCTACTGACTAATATCTGGCAGAATTCCTGAGTCCACGCAATGCCCTATGCGTTGGCATAAAAGGACAAATGGGATAAGCAGCTTAGTGTGTGCCTGTTATGGATTAAGTCGCTTTGTCCATCTCGGCTGTGGAGTAAGTAGCTTAGTTCATCTTTGCAATGGAGTAATTACTTTAGTCCGTCTCTGCTAGGGGAATAAGAAGATTTGTCCATTCTGCTAGACATCAAACGCGGTATCGATCATTTTGACATCTTCCTCGGCTGGTCTTGTGATCATCTTTTAAGTTTTCTTTTCTCATTCTGTTTCATATATAAATACATACATACATTCATATATATATATATATATATATATATATTATATATATATATATAATATATATTATATATATATTATATATATGTAGAAAAAAAGTGCTACAGCGCAAATTCATGTGTCTGCACCTGATAACCGCTGTGCGAAGTATCATATCAGACAATAGCTCTGTACACATGCGCGCGCGCACGCGCGCACGGCACGCACACACACACACCCCACACACACATACACACACACACATACACACACACAAACACACACACACACACACACACACACACACACACACACACACACAAAAATCATCATCATCTGCACGTTCCTAACACTCTCAGTGTTGACTTGAGAAAGTGGTTGCAAGGGGCTGCATATCCGAGAACAATAAGCAGGCAGGTCAGACAGAGAGAGAAAGAGAAAGAGAGAGAGAGAGAGAGAGAGGGCGAGAGAGAGAGAGAGAGGGCGAGAGAGAGAGAGAGAGAGAGAGGAGAGAGAGAGAGAGAGTTTTGTAACAGTTTAACAATCTGCCCTAACAAGGCATGGAACTGATTTCGAAATAACAAAAAATACCATGGAAAATGACAAAATTCAGTTATAGACACATTGACAGCCATATGACTTGTTACAGTCGTAGCGTAAGTTAATAAACATATTTAGGTGATCACATCCGTCGTCTGTTATAACGCAACTAATCCTGAATGTAGATTACCTACAGAAATCAAAGGGTGCGTGTACGTGCGCACGATCCACGTACACACATACCCACACACACACACACACACACACACACACACACACACACACACACCACACACACACACACACACACACACACATATATATATAAACAATACACACATGCACACACACACACACACATGCATACACAACACACACACACATACACAAAACACACACACTCACACATATACAACACACACACACATATACACAACACACACATACATACACACACACACACGCACGCGTGCGCACGCACGCACACACACATACACACACACGCATGCACATGCAGACACATACATACAGACAGACACACACAGACTCACACTATGTGTGTGTGTATGTGTGTGTATGTGTGTGTGTGTGTGTGGTGTGTGTGTGTGTGGTTTTGTTGTGTATGTGTGTGTGTGTATGTTGTGTATGTGTGTGTGTGTGGTGTTGTGTGTGT
>JAPXFY010004521.1:5000-7500 GCA_030674185.1 Monoplex corrugatus | reverse complement strand
TGGTGACAGCTGAAAAGTCTTTCATCTTAACTGGCAGAGAAACTGCACTCGGTTCAACGTCAGCTGCTTACATAGTTTTTGTCTGCTGTGCCATAACCTCCAGGCAACTTCGTTTGTTTGTTTGTGTGTTTGTGTGTTTGTTTGTTTGCCAGAGAAGATAACGTGTTTGCTCGTGCATACATACACGTATAGACGTGCGTCCTGTCATGAAATTGCACGCCCACAAATAGAGACCCACACGTACTTGCACCTGCTTACACAGACACGCACACACTCATACGCACGCACGCTAGCACGCACGCACGTTAACGCGGACATACCACCCATCTTCCCATAACATACACGCACTTATGTATAGGTGGAAACTTGATGCATTCAAAACAAAATACACTAGGAATGTAGTGTGTCTGTGTGGAAAGAAGATAACACATAGTCATATTCTTTCATGTGTTCGGGTAAAACGACATATACCTACGCTATTAACGAAGACAATGTCTGACATATTTGCCTCATCATCCTTAACATATGATTTTTTTGTTAGCCTGTCAAAAAGTCCTATAGCGAATTATCTTTAACGTTCTGTTACTTCTCATGTTCAATGTTATGGTTAGCCAGTTTTGCTGTTTCAATCGTTAATCCTCTTTTCTCCTCATGTATCCTTTTTTTTTTTTTTTGTGTGTGTCTAAAATCACTTTAGAGAATAGACATTAAATCAAAGACCACCACCACATACGTGTGTACGTTAGTTTGCGTGTGTGTGTGCATGTGTTGTTCTGTTTATGGTTATACTATTTATTCATTTGTTTCATTCATATATTTATTCATGTGTATAATTATTTATCCTTTATTAGGTACGGTGACGTCTATTCACAGATGACGCATCATTCATACCTGTACCGGCTCAGGTCGTGTTATTACCGTGTTCGATAATTTTCCCTTTTATCCTGAAATCCTGACGCAATGTTCTAGAAAATTCGGCAGTGTCATACCACCACATGTGTAACATTTTTAGCAAGCCTCGAAAGTCTTTTAGCAGCTGAAAGGAAAGGACGGCTTTTGTGGCAAAATTCAACCACCAGATTTATGTGATTCTACACTTACAACGGGGTGGTTCAGTTTTTACCACAACGTTTTGCTTGGACAAGCAAACACGTGCATTTGTTGATTTTTTTTTCAATGATGGTTTTGATGTTACGAACACTGACAGTGCTCCCTTTTAAAATCTGCAGTTTAAATTTCGAATATCGCAAATGTAATTTTACGGTTGGTGGTATGTCTTGTAGGGCTTAACTGCACGTGCGCGTCCTAATCAGTTCTTGTTCGTTTGTTTTTGTTTTTGTTTTGTTTTTTGAGTAATCTTCTCAGCAGATTGCCATCTCGTGAAAGAGGTGTGTGGAGAAATAATGGCCGTGTGCACGTCCTTACTGTAGCTGCCAATTAGTTGGTCAGTGAAGGTTTTACGTCTCACATCTCTGTAAACGTGTTTTGCAGAGGTGAGGGAGGTTACTGATGGTCCTCAAAGTGTGCAGTCAAGCTGTGCTGCATCTGGTTTTATTTACTTGAGAGAGAGAGAGAGAGAGAGAGAGAGAGAGAGAGAGAGAGAGAGACAGAGAGAGACAGAGAGAGACAGAGAGAGAGATGGGGTTGAGGGTTGATTAGGATAGTATGGAAACGAGTTTGGAATCAGGAACACACGGCGTAAGAAAATGTCATTATCATTAGTCAAGAAGCGCCGGCAAGCTTGTTGTGGAGAGGAGCTTATTTTTGATACGTACATGTATTGAAATAGCTCGTGTTTGATGCTTTTTTGACTTGGCGTTGCGCGCTGAAAAATGACGAGTACAACAGTTACTATAAGCGTACAAGTTTTAAGAGGATTAGCCTGGATTAAGGACGGTTTGGAAACTCTTTGGATGGAATTTGAAACCTAGAATCACCAAATCCCTTGTCGGTCTGGAAGTTTAGCCCTCTTTGTGGATCTGTCCATCACCAACGTACATGTCCATCTCTTAATAGATCTGTCCATCACCAACGTACATGTCCATCTCTTAATAGATCTGTCCATCACTGACGTACATGTCCATCTCTTAATAGATCTGTCCATCACCAACGTACATGTCTATCTCTTAATAGATCTGTCTATCACCAACGTACATGTCCATCTCTTAATAGATCTGTCCATCACCAACGTACATGTCCATCTCTTAATAGATCTGTCTATCACCAACGTACATGTCCATCTCTTAATAGATCTGTCCATCACCAACGTACATGTCCATCTCTTAATAGATCTGTCCATCACCAACGTACATGTCCATCTCTTAATAGATCTGTCCATCATCAACGTACATGTCCATCTCTTAATAGATCTGTCCATCATCAACGTACATGTCCATCTCTTAATAGATCTGCCCATCACCAACGTACATGTCCATCTCTTGATAGATCTGCCCATCACCAACATACATGTCCATCTCTTAACAGATCTGTCCATCACCAA
>JAPXFY010004520.1:0-17731 GCA_030674185.1 Monoplex corrugatus | reverse complement strand
TTTTAAGAATTCATACAAATTGTACTGTTTGTTAAGAATTCATAAGAAGTTGTACTTTTTGATAAGAATTCATACAAGTTGTACAATTTGTTAAGAATTCATACAAGTTTTGTACTTATTGTTAAGAATTAATAGAAGTTGTACTTTTGTTAAGAATTCATATGTTGTACTTTTTTGCTAGAATCATACATGTATACAAGTTGTCATTTTTGTTAGAAATTCATACAAGTTGTACTTTTTGTAAGAATTCAAACAAGGTGTACTTTTTGTTAAGAATTCATACAAGTTGTCCTTTTTGTTAAAAATTCATACAAGTTGTACTTTTTATTAAGAATTCAAAACAAGGTGTACTTTTTGTTAAGAATTCATACAAGTTGCACTCGTGGTAGGCCCACTTTCATCCCATGGCTGATATGCAAAACCTAAAAACTGATTAATATAAATTCATCACATTCAAAGCAGGACAAAGGTACACACACAGATACAACAATGTTAGAAAGATGGACAAAGGGTTAACATGTCCTGGGTGTACTTCACACTGACAGACAGCCCCCCTGATCGACAAAGGGTTAACATGTCCTGGGTGTACTTCACACTGACAGTCCTCCCCCCCCCCCCCCCAGATGGACAAAGGGTCAACATGTCCTTGGTGTACTTCACACTGACTGCCCCCCACCCCTCATGGACAAAGGGTCAACATATCCTGGGTGTACTCCACAACATGTCCTGGCGTACTTCACATGGACAGCCCCCCCCCCCCCCCGATGGACAAAGGGTTAACATGTCCTGGTGTACTTCACACTTACAGCCCCCCTGATGGACAAAGGGTCAACATGTCCTGGTGTACTTCACACTGACAGCCCCCCCCCCCCTGATGGACAAAGGGTCAACATGTTCTGATGTACTTCATACTGACAGCCCCCCTGATGGACAAAGGGTCAACATGTTCTGATGTACTTCATACTGACAGCCCCCCTGATGGACAAAGGATCAACATGTCCTGGTGTACTTCACACTGACACCCCCCCCCCCCTGAATGGCAAAGGGTCAACATGTCCTGGGTGTACTTCATACTGACACCCCCCCCCCCCCTCTGAATGGACAACGGGTCACCATGTCCTGGGTGTACTTCACACTGACACCCCTCCCCTCCCATGAATGGACAAAGGGTCAACATGTCCTGGGTGTACTTCACACTGACACCCCACCCCTGATGGACAAAGGGTCAACATATCCTGGGTGTACTTCACACTGACAGTCCACCCTGATGAACAAAGGGTCAACATATCCTGGGTGTACTTCACACTGACAGCCCCCCTGATGGACAAAGGGTCAAAATGTCCTGGGTGTACTTTACACTGACAGCCCCCCCCCCCTGATGGACAAAGGATTAACATGTCCTGATGTACTTCATACTGACAGCCCCCCTGATGGACAAAGGGTCAACATGTCCTGGTGTACTTCACGCTGACAGCCTCCCTGATGGACAAAGTGTTAACATGTCTTGGGTGTACTTCACACTGACAGTCCCCCCCCCCCATGGACAAAGGGTCAACATGTCCTGGATGTACTTCACACTGACATACCCCCTGACGGACATAGACTGGAGTGTTTCCCAGTCTTCAGGTTAACATGTCCTGGATGTACTTCACACTGACAGGCCCCCTGATGGACAAAGGGTTAACATGTCTTGGGTGTACTTCACACTGACAGTCACCCCCCCCCCCCCCCCAATGGACAAAGGGTCAACATGTCCTGGATATACTTCACACTGACATACCCCCTGACGGACATAGACTGGAGTGTTTCCCAGTCTTCAGGTTAACATGTCCTGGGTGTGCATCACACTGACAACCCCCCCTCCCCCCAATGGACAAAGCATCAACATGTCCTGGGTGTACTTCACACTGACAATGCCTCCCCACCCTTAAGGACAAAGGGTGGAGTGTTTCCCACTCTCCAACTCAAAATGTCCTGGGTGTACTTACACTGACTGTCTGAAAACTTACCAATGCCTACATCCCCTTCCAGATATACACACGAACAACATTACATATGCATGTTAAAGATCTTGTAAGTCATTTCACTTGCTGGATTATCAAAACATGGAAACACCCAGCACATACGCTCCACTTAATGCATAGTATAGTATGTAGCAACGTACCACCTACACAGTGTGGGTAAATAAAAAAAGTCGATGCAAAACTATACAAACAAAATACAAATGATTCCTAACAACAAATCACACAAAATACAAACCACTCCTGGCAACAAACCATACAAAATACAAACCATTCCTAGCAACGAAAAACCACACAAAATACAAATCATTCCTAGCAACAAACCAAACAAATACAAATCATTCCTAGCAAAAAACAAAACAAAACACAAATCATTCCCAGCAACGAACCACACAAAATACAAATCATGAATAGCAACAAATCGAACAAAATCCAAATCATTCCTAGCAACAAACCACACAAAATACAAATCATTCCTAGCAACAAACCAAACAAATACAAATCATTCCTAGCAACAAACCAAACAAATACAAAACAAAAATTATTCCCAGCAACAAACCACACAAAATACAAATCATGAATAGCAACAAACCGAACAAAATACAAATGAAACCTAGCAACAAACCAAACAAAATGCAAATCATTCCAAGCAACAAACCACACAAATTACAAATCATTCCTAGCAACAAACCACACAAAATACACGTCATACGTAGCTACAAATCTAACAAAATACAAATCTTTCCTGCAACAAAGCACACAATAAGAATCATTCCTAGCAACAAACCACACAAAACACAAATCATTCTTAGCAATAAAACGACAAATGATTCTTAGCAACAAACCACACAAAGTACAAAATATTCCTGGCAACAAACCAAACAAAATACAAATCATTCTTAGCAAAAAAACAAACAAAATACAAATAATTTCTACACACAAATCAAAGAAAATATAAATAATTCTTCGCAACAAACCACACAAAATACAGATCATTCCTAGCATCTAACCAAACATAACACAAATCATTCTTAGCAATCAAACGACAAAGGATTCTTAGCAACAAACCACACAAAGTACAAAACATTCCTTGCAACAAACCACACAAAATACAAATCATTCCTAGCAACAAACCAAACAAATTACAAATCATTCCTAGCAACAAACCACACAAAATACAAATCGTTCCTAGCAACAAACCACACAAAATACAAATCATTCCTAGCAACAAACCACACAAAATACAAATCATTCCTAGCAACAAACCACACAAAATACAAATTATTCCTGGCAACAAACCACACAAAATACAAATCATTCCTAGCAACAAACCACACAAAATACAAATTATTCCTAGCAACGAACCAAACAAATTACAAATCATTCCTAGCAACAAACCACACAAAATACAAATTATTCCCAGCAACAAACCAAACAAATTACAAATTATTCCTAGCAACAAACCACAAAAAATACACGTCATAAGTTGCAACAAATCAAATAAAATACAAATCTTTCCTGCAACAAAGCACCCCAATCAAATCATTTCTAAAACAACAACCACTACACAATACAAATCATTCCTAGAAACAAACCACACAAAATACAAATCATTCCTAGCAATAAAACGACAAATGATTCTTAGAAACAAACCACACAAAATACAAATCATTGCTAGCAACAAACCAAACAAAATACAAATAATTCCTAGCCACACATCGAAGAAAATATAAATAATTCTACGCAACAAACCACACAAAATACAAATCATTCCTAGAAACAAACCACAAAAAATACAAATCATTCCTGGCAAGAATCCACACAAAATACAAATCATTCCTAGCAACAAACCAGACAATATTCAGATCATTCCTAGCAACAAACCACACAAAATACAAATCATTCCTAGCCACAAGTAAAAAAAATACAAATCATTTCTAGCAACAAACCACACAAAATACAAATCATTCCTAGCCACAAGTCAAAGAAAATACAAATCATTCCTAGCCACAAGTCAAAGAAAATACAAATCATTTCTAGCAACAAAGCAAACAAAATACAAATCATTCTTGGCAACAGACCATAGAAAATACAAATTTCTAGCAACAAACCACAAAAACTTCAAATCAATTCTAGCAACAAGCCACACAAAATACAAATCAATTCTAGCAACAAGCCACAGAAAACACAAATCATTCCTAGCAACAAACCAAAAAAAACAAAAAAACGAATCAATTCTAGCAACAAGCCACACAAAATACAAATCATTCCTAGCAACAAACCACACAAAATACAAATCATTCCTAGCAACAAACCACATAAAATACAAATCATTCCTAGCAACAAACCAAACAAAATACAAATCATTCCTAGCAACAAACCAAACAAAATACAAATCATTCCTAGCAACAAACCAAACAAAATACAAATCATTCCTAGCAATAAACCAAACAAAATACAAATCATTCCTAGCAATAAACCAAAAAAAATACAAATCATTCCTAGCAATAAACCAAACAAAATAGAAATCATTCCTAGCAACAAACCAAACAAATTACAAATCATTCCTAGCAACAAACCAAACAATATACAAATCGTTCCTAGCTACAAACCATTACATACTATCAGGAAATGAGTATATCCAGTCTTATCATTAACTTGAAAAGAAGACTGTGTAAGAAAGAAATCGTGCAGGAAGAGCTAATCCAAGCACTTCATACTCTTAATAAAAACTCGGCACCATGCTGTGGTAGACTGATTCTTTTCCCTAAATCCCTGTTTAGCTAAACATACTTACCACATCGTTACATTACTACCATCACTGAGCGGGCCGCTCTGTCTGGCCAGATTTCGGTCAATAGACGTCCCTAGGCTCACGCTATTCCTTTTAACCAATCAGCACCCTCCGCACTCAGTTAGACGGTCCTAAGCCACTGCCTTTCATTCCATGACATTTCAGAACAGTTTTCTTGTTAAGACCAAAGCAATGCAAGTCAGGACGGAAGGACTCAAATTAGGATCTGAGGCGGTAAGTATATTTAAGAAAAACCCTCAGTTACATCCCCATCTAATCAAGAACAAATTCAAACAATGAAGGGCGTGTTGCCACCTTGGTTTGAACGGAGAGCCTAGGGGAGAAGATGATAAAGTTTGCCACCACAGAAGAGGTTCCAAAAGAACCCCATGCACAGGCCATGTCATGATCCCTATGCTAATGTCTGATAACAGATTCTGTGAACGCCAGTGCGCAGCTACCAGGACCTGATGTCTCTACAGGGAACAGAAAGGAAAAGGCCAAGAAGTGGCAAGAGAGCGGACCTCATGAACCCAAGGATTTAGTATGTCCATGGCTTTACCGGTGGATTGATACATGCGAGACACTGTCAGAGAAATCCGTTGGGACACTGTTTCAAAGGCAATGTCTTTGTTGTAATTCTCATTGGACATGCACATGCCTTGTAGTGTTATTCTCGAGAAAGATCTCTGAAATACGAGCCAATCAGAGCCTGAGCCGTTCCTATTGTTGACCAACCAGAGCCTTCTGGAATAGAAACGTGACCCGTGACCTTTTCTATAAATAAACGACACACGATCATAAAAACCGCCGTTGTCTCGGTATCACTACGCGCCCTGGAACTGAGTGTGTCGTGTGGGAAGCCAAGGAATTGCATGCAAGTAAGTACTGCCTTTGTTTATTTCGCTAAAATGTCTCCACAGAATTGGACCGCTCACGCATTTACGCCAACGGTACCGCCAGACTGGAAATGCATTGAAGCAATGATCGAAGCGGTGACCTAGATGTATGTAGGCTTGTTGGAAAATCGGTGCGGCCTTTGTGTCCGTAGTCCTGAACTAAGACTATACCATACAACAAGCGTGTGTTTGTTGCGAAGCCATCTCTGATCTAGTGTCAAGTGTATAATTGTATATTCAAGGAATAGAAAGCAAGTAAGTACTGCGGTTCTTTACGTGGATTGATGACACAGTTATGCCAACAGTGCCACCAGATCGGAAATCCTTTGATTTGCTGATCGAAGTGGTGACCTAGATTCAAAATGGCGTTATTTATGTCAGAGAAAAGCGCGACTCACTGACACCGCACAGTCATAGCTTGAAATAGATCTAGCTAGCTATATCACTGTCAAGATCAAGCATAAGAAATAAGTTTACATTTCTTACTGATTGTTTCACAACATAAAAATGAGCATTGAGTCTTTGACGGTAGTGGGAAGTGGAAGAAGGGGGTGACAGGTCTCCCACTCAGCCCATTGTATTCCCACGATCTCTAGAACTCGTTATCGGTACGCGAGCAAATAGTCAACAACAAAAATCCCCCCCCCTCCCCCCCGTGAATTGATGCAAGGGGAGGGTGGAAGTAGGACCATGTGATGTGATGTTGGCAGTCTGGAATAGTTACTAACGGAGAATGCAACGAAATGGAAGGCTCAGTGCTAGTGACAATGCCATTTGATGTCTAGGTGTGACAATGCCAATTGAGGTCTAGGTGTAAAGGAGTGGGGTAAATGTTGGGGCGTTTGCATTATGTTACTAAAAGAAAAGGACTGCCACTGTATGTGCAGTACTTATGTATTTTTGTGTACTGTCTAATTTCATATGGATGCCTTCCAAACACTTGTCATTAAATCAGTGTATATATAGATATGTGTACTAAAGTATTTTTGTGTACTGTCTAATTTCATATGGATGCTGTCAAAACACTTGTCATTAAATTAGTGTATATATATATAGATATGTGTACACAAGTATTTTTGTGTAATTTATAATTTGGTATGGATGCTGTCAAAACACTTGTCATTAAATTTGTGTATATATAGATATGTGTACTCAAGTATTTTTGTGTAATTTATGATTTGGTATGGATGCTGTCAAAACACTTGTCATTAAATTAGTGTATATATAGATATGTGTACTCAAGTATTTTTGTGTAATTTATAATTTGGTATGGATGCTGTCAAAGCACTTGTCATTAAATTAGTGTATATATAGATATGTGTACTCAAGTATTTTTGTGTAATTTATAATTTGGTATGGATGCTGTCAAAACACTTGTCATTAAATTAGTGTATATATAGATATGTGTACTCATGTATTTCTGTATAATTTATAATTTGGTATGGATGCCTTCAAAACACCTGCACAAAAACACCTGTCAATAATTGAGTGTATATATATATAGATATGTATGTATGTATGTGTGTGTGTATGTATGTAATGTTGTTTAGATGTACTTTTTTCTAACTGTGTGAATGGACGCCAACTACATGCACACACACACACAAAGATGTAGATATGAATGCGAGTATGTACAGTGGTCTGAAGAGAATCGTGCCTGCCAGGATTTGAACCTGGGTCTTTGACCATAAAATGATCAATGTGTTGCCTCTACACCACAGACACTGTATATTCACAGACGCACTGTACAAGAAAATTCCCCCCTCTGCTTTTTCAAGGGCTTGGGACCTTCAACTATGTAAAGTTGGCAGCATTAGGGAATTTGGACTGTTTTTTGTCAACTGATCATCAGGGTTACTGATGAGCTGCACTGGGGAATCTTCAACATGATGCAACTGTTATCTGAGCTGAGTTTGACTGCCATCTGCCACAGACAAGAGACAAGATTTTATTCGAGGGCAGTCAGCTTCAGTCCAATCCCGTGTCTTAGCAGCTGCAATTTAAAAGACACCTATCGGATGTAGTTTTTCTCCCGCTGCGACAGAAATGACAAGTTCATGAATCCCATGATGCGTCTGTCATGCCTAATGTAGCAGACAAAAGAAGAAAAAAAGAAATTAGTAATGGAAACAGACTTAACATCAAAAAAGTTAAAGACTTGAAACTTTCTAGTGTTGCTAACAAAAGAACAAACTAACTTTTGTGCAAGTATAAAGATGATCACTTGTTTTTTTGTTTTTTTTTATTGAATTTTGAAAAAAATGACACTTTTTTAAAAGTTTGCATGGGGGGGGGGGGGGGGGTACCAATACATGCTAAGAATAAAAAACCCCACAAATTTAGATTTTTTAAATCAAAAACACTTCTAGACAGTTGCAATGACTGGGCATTATGTTTACCAAGTATCATGAACTAGCTGCAAATTTTTCTTTGTCAACAAACAATTTGAAGTATGCAAATTTTAAATTGTACACACACACACATAGACAACAATGGCCATTCATACTAAATATACAAAAAAAATCATAAAAAATCAGAGGAAAGATAGACAGAATTTAAAGTTTGTGATGATACTAACATGGTTACAAACCAGCTTTTGTGCAAGTATGAAAGACTTGACATGTTTGGTACTATTTTTTAAAAAATTTTTAGGTGAATTATTTTGTTTTAAAAGTTTGTGCGGGGGGTACCAATATGTAAAGAATAAAAAACTCACAAATTTAGCTTTTTGATATCAGAAACACTTTTAGACAGTTGCAATATGATTGGGTATTATGTGTACTAAGTATCAGAAACAAACACCAATTCTTTCTTTGTGATCAAGCAATGTTTCTTATGTCAATATCATAATGTGCACACACGCAGACAATAATGGCCATTCACATAACATAAATAAAAAAAATCATAAAAAATCATAGGAAGGATACATAAACTTGAAAGTTTCTGGTGATACTAACATAGTTACAAACCAATGTTTGTGCAAGTATGAAGGTGTTGAGTTGTCTCCTGCCATTTTTTTCATTATTGATATTTTTTTTCAAATTGTGCGGCTGGGGTGGGTGGGGGATACCATACATGAAAAGAATTAAAAACCCACAATTTAAGATTTTTGAAATCAAAAACACTTCTAAACAGTTGTAATATGATTGGGCTTTATGGGCACCAAGTTTCAGAAACCAGCTGTAAGTCTTTCTATGTAAACAAGCAATGTTCATTATATCAATGTAATAATCTACACACACGCCCACAGTTGACAATGGCAATTCAGACATATAAACAAGAAAAATCATAGGAAAAACAGACAGACCTGAAAGTTCCTGATGATACTGACATGGTCACAAACTGACCTTTGAGCAAGAATGAAATTGTTCACTTGTTTGGTACTATTTTTGTTTTAATTTAGAAGTAAATTATATTGTTTTTGAAGTTTGCGCAGGGGGGTACCAATACATGCAAAGAATAAAAAAACCCTAAATTTAGTTTTTTGACATCAAAAACACTTCTAGACAGTTGCAATATGATTCAGTATTATGTGAACAAAGTTTCAGAATCCAGCTGCAAGTCCTCCTATGTAAACAAACAATGTTCATTGTGTCAATGTTAAAATATGTACACACACGCACAGATACAGCAATGGCCATTCACATTACATAAGCAAAAAAATCATAAAAAAACACAGCAAAGGTATACAGACTTGAAAGTTTCTGGTGATACTGACATGGTTAGAAACTGACTTTTGTGCAAGTATGAAAGTGTTCACTTGTTTGGTATTATTTTTTTTTTAATTTTGAAGTAAAATATTTTGTTTCAAAAGTGTGAACAAGGGGGTACCAGTACATGCAAAGAATAAAAAAAACACAAATTAAGCTTTATATAATCAAAAACACTTCCAGATAGTTGTAATATGATTGAGTATTATGTGTATTAAGTTTCAAAAACCACTCGCAAGTCTTTCTATGTAAACAAGCAATGTTCCTTATGTCAGTGTTATAATGTACACACACGCACAGATACAGCGATGGCCATTCACACTTCATGAACAAAAAAAATCATAAAAAATCATAGGAAAGATATACAGACTTGAAAGTTTCTAGTGATACTTACATGGTTACAAACTGAATTTTGTGCAAGAATGGAACAGTTGACATGTTTGATACAGTTTTTAGAAATTTTACTGTAAATTATTTTGTCAAAAGTTTGTGCTGGGGGGGTACCAATATATGAAAAGAATTGAAAAACCACAGTTTTAGCTCCATGATATCAAAACACTTCTAGACAGTTGCAATATGACTGGGCATGATGTGTACCAAGTTTCAGAAACCAGGTGTAAGTCTTTCAATGAAAACAAGCAATGTCTATTATGTCAATATTGTAACGTACACACATGCCCAAAGACAACAACAGCAATTCAGACTACATTATAAAAAAAATCATAGGAAAGACAGATAGACTTGAAAGTTTCTGGTGATACTAACATGGTTATAAACTTGGGGCGTGGTCACAGCAGAAGTGCTGCAAGGTCTGCTGCTGGGACCCACGGTTGCTGGCTTTCCTGCCGAGCTGCCACCCGACACGGCCTTGGATGGAATTCTTGGTGCAAACTAAACATAAATATGAAGAAAACGCATTACATATCAATACGAATTGAAATCTGTCAAGCACAGCATCATACCATTACTTCAGTGTGCTACTACTACTACTACTACTACTGCTACTATTACTATTGCTAGTACAAGTCATCACTCTATAAATCACAACACAATAACTGTTAATTAGTCAAGCTGCACACATTTACATTACAATGTTCAATTATAACATGCTCACACACACAAAGGTAACAACTCATACACACCTTTCTCGCAAGTTCCCGCTTCTTCAGCGCTACAGCGCTTCAGCTGCTGCAGCCTCAGCCATCCTCAAAACATCAGCATGCGGGAGACTTCTGCAATGTTTAAAGTAATCATTTAAACTCCAGGTTACACTGCTTTTCCAATATACACACATGGGTCTGCCTGATAAAGCACTTCTTTTTTTTTTTAACACAAGGCTCAGATTTAAACATCAATAACACCTCTGTACCTTCCACATGAATTACATGCAGTTCAGTCTCAGCCATCAACATACAACTTGGCTCTCAGTCGCTGGCTACCTTCATGCTCCAATATGTCTGCTTGTTTCAGCTTATTGTTTATAAACCTCATCCATCCTTCTGAACATTCCCTCCTTACACTTCAACTTGCAGACCTTGCAAATTGATAGGGTTTTGCTCTGCAGACAGTGTATTCCACACACAAATTCTGACTGCTGAATAAGTACACTTCAACTTACAGACCTTGCAAATGTACTGGGTTTTCCTCGGCACACTGTGCATTGTACAACCAATTTCTGATTGGTGATTAAATCACATGGTGTTTTTAATCCACTGTAACTGTTTCACTTCACAAGCACGTTTATTCACATCGATATACATCAAATCTGTGTCTATATATGTCCATCTGATTGTGTACTTTCTTTTGAAGAATCTTTTGGCAGGTCAACATAATCCTACATGTGCATTGTTGAAAACACTGACCTGTCAGTTTGCAGGAGATCTTTTGGATCTTCAACGGCCGTCTGCCACACCAGTTCTCCACTGGGACGGCGGGTGAAGCGCGGCTTCAGTGAAGACATACTGTGGACAAAACCATCACCATAAGTACAGTTCACCCAACAATCTTGAACATTTTTATATGCTTTTCATACCACCACTTCCATTCATTTCTTCCTATTCTCAATCAGGTTGTGATGGCCACCCTTGACACAAAATCCTACAAGACAGGTAGTATATAGATTAATCACATAAAAATATTTCTCAACTTCACACACACACACACACACACACACACACACACACACACACACACACACACACACAACTGGGTCACATATAAGTTATATTCCCTAACTTCTCTCTCTCTCTCTCATACACACACACACAGAATATAGTGACATAAACCATAAGTTACATTCCCTCTATCTGTCTTTCATACACACAAAGTATAGTCGCATAAATTATCAGTTACATTCTCTCTCTCCCTCTCTCTCACACACACTCACTCACACACAGACACACACACTAGACCTACACCTTAATAAAATAACAAACTTTTCCTCTCTTGGGAAAGAGGAGCGGGGCATCGCTGATGAGGGCACCAGTGAAGACATACTGTGGACGACAAAACCATCAATTTAAGCAAAGCTCACAAAAACATCTTGCACATTTGATCAACTTTTCATACCACCACTTTCATTCTTTTCTTCATCTTCTCCATCAAGTTATGATGCACACCCTTGATGCAATATCATACATGACACATACTACATTAATTAATTATCACAAAACATTTCTCAACTTCACACACATGCACACACACACACACACACACACACACACACACATTCATTCACATAAATCAGAATTTACATTCCCTAACTTCTCTCTCTGTCTCTCTCACTCACACACACACACACACACACACACACACACACACACACACACACACACACACACACACACACACACACATTCATTCACATAAATCAGAATTTACATTCCCTAACTTCTCTCTCTGTCTCTCTCACTCACACACACACACACACACACACACACACACACACAGACACACACACTAGACCTACACCTAAATAAAATAACAAACTTTTCCTCTCTTGGGAAATTGAAGCAGGGCATCGCTGATGAGGGCACCAGTGAAGACATACTGTGGACAAAACCATCAACATAAGTAAAGTTCACAAAAACATATTGCACATTTTATCTACTTTTCATACCACCACTTTCATTCTTTTCTTCCTCTTCTCCATCAGGTTATGATACACACTCTTGATGCAATATCCTACATTACAGGTACTACATTAATTGATTACCACAAAACATTTCTCTCCTTCACACACACACGCGCGCACACACACACACAAATCAGAATTTACATTCCCTAACTTCTCTCTCTCTCTCTCTCTCTCTCTCTCTCTCTCTCTCTCACACACACACACACATCAAATATAACATTCCCTCATAATTTCATACAAACCCTGACATGACAGGCAATGAACTATCTAATCTCTCTCTCTCTCTCTCTTTCTTACACACACACACACACATATTAGGCCTACACCTATATAAAATAAGTTACTTTCCCTCTCTTGGATCTGAGGATAAATGCCCAGTCTACATTCCATCTCTACAGCCTACACTCTATACAGTGGCAGTCCTTTTCTTTTAGTAACATAATGCAAACGCCCCCAACATTTACCCCACTCCTTTACACCTAGACCTCAATTGGCATTGTCACACCTAGACATCAAATGGCATTGTCACTAGCACTGAGCCTTCCATTTCGTTGCATTCTCCGTTAGTAACTATTCCAGACTGCCAACATCACATCACATGGTCCTACTTCCACCCTCCCCTTGCATCAATTCACGGGGGGAGGGGGGGGGATTTTTGTTGTTGACTATTTGCTCGCGTACCGATAACGAGTTCTAGAGATCGTGGGAATACAATGGGCTGAGTGGGAGACCTGTCACCCCCTTCTTCCACTTCCCACTACCGTCAAAGACTCAATGCTCATTTTTATGTTGTGAAACAATCAGTAAGAAATGTAAACTTATTTCTTATGCTTGATCTTGACAGTGATATAGCTAGCTAGATCTATTTCAAGCTATGACTGTGCGGTGTCAGCGAGTCGCGCTTTTCTCCTGACATAAATAACGCCATTTTGAATCTAGGTCACCACTTCGATCAGCAAATCAAAGGATTTCCGATCTGGTGGCACTGTTGGCATAACTGTGTCATCAATCCACGTAAAGAACCGCAGTACTTACTTGCTTTCTATTCCTTGAATATACAATTATACACTTGACACTAGATCAGAGATGGCTTCGCAACAAACACACGCTTGTTGTACGGTATAGTCTTAGTTCAGGACTACGGACACAAAGGCCGCACCGATTTTTCCAACAAGCCTACATACATCTAGATCTAGGTCACCGCTTCGATCATTGCTTCAATGCATTTCCAGTCTGGCGGTACCGTTGGCGTAAATGCGTGAGCGGTCCAATTCTGTGGAGACATTTTAGCGAAATAAACAAAGGCAGTACTTACTTGCATGCAATTCCTTGGCTTCCCACACGACACACTCAGTTCCAGGGCGCGTAGTGATACCGAGACAACGGCGGTTTTTATGATCGTGTGTCGTTTATTTATAGAAAAGGTCACGGGTCACGTTTCTATTCCAGAAGGCTCTGGTTGGTCAACAATAGGAACGGCTCAGGCTCTGATTGGCTCGTATTTCAGAGATCTTTCTCGAGAATAACACTACAAACTCTCTTCTTGATGTTATCTGATAGGCATTTGCTGGCAAGAAAGCTTTCCATCTTCTTGAGGTACTGCATATTAAATGAGTTGACCCAACGTTCTTGCCTCATGTAGGTGGTGCTGATTTCGAGTCCACACAGTAAGTTGCTGAGGACACGGGCCAGGTATACTGGGGTCTTGGTGTGTTGTGTCACCGCTTATTATGATGACCATGAGACAATGTACTATTAAGATGACAATGAGACAATGTATTATTAAGATGACAATGAGACAGTGTATTATTAAGATGACAATGAGACGATGTACTATTAAGATGACCACGAGACAATGTACTATTAAAAAATACTTGTGTACACATATCTATATATATATACACTAATTTAATGACAAGTGTTTTGACAGCATCCATATGAAATTAGACAGTACACAAAAAATACTTTAGTACACATATCTATATATACACTGATTTAATGACAAGTGTTTGGAAGGCATCCATATGAAATTAGACAGTACACAAAAATACATAAGTACTGCACATACAGTGGCAGTCCTTTTCTTTTAGTAACATAATGCAAACGCCCCCAACATTTACCCCACTCCTTTACACCTAGACCTCAATTGGCATTGTCACACCTAGACATCAAATGGCATTGTCACTAGCACTGAGCCTTCCATTTCGTTGCATTCTCCGTTAGTAACTATTCCAGACTGCCAACATCACATCACATGGTCCTACTTCCACCCTCCCCTTGCATCAATTCACGGGGGGGAGGGGGGGGGATTTTTGTTGTTGACTATTTGCTCGCGTACCGATAACGAGTTCTAGAGATCGTGGGAATACAATGGGCTGAGTGGGAGACCTGTCACCCCCTTCTTCCACTTCCCACTACCGTCAAAGACTCAATGCTCATTTTTATGTTGTGAAACAATCAGTAAGAAATGTAAACTTATTTCTTATGCTTGATCTTGACAGTGATATAGCTAGCTAGATCTATTTCAAGCTATGACTGTGCGGTGTCAGCGAGTCGCGCTTTTCTCCTGACATAAATAACGCCATTTTGAATCTAGGTCACCACTTCGATCAGCAAATCAAAGGATTTCCGATCTGGTGGCATTGTTGGCATAACTGTGTCATCAATCCACGTAAAGAACCGCAGTACTTACTTGCTTTCTATTCCTTGAATATACAATTATACACTTGACACTAGATCAGAGATGGCTTCGCAACAAACACACGCTTGTTGTACGGTATAGTCTTAGTTCAGGACTACGGACACAAAGGCCGCACCGATTTTTCCAACAAGCCTACATACATCTAGATCTAGGTCACCGCTTTGATCATTGCTTCAATGCATTTCCAGTCTGGCGGTACCGTTGGCGTAAATGCGTGAGCGGTCCAATTCTGTGGAGACATTTTAGCGAAATAAACAAAGGCAGTACTTACTTGCATGCAATTCCTTGGCTTCCCACACGACACACTCAGTTCCAGGGCGCGTAGTGATACCGAGACAACGGCGGTTTTTATGATCGTGTGTCGTTTATTTATAGAAAAGGTCACGGGTCACGTTTCTATTCCAGAAGGCTCTGGTTGGTCAACAATAGGAACGGCTCAGGCTCTGATTGGCTCGTATTTCAGAGATCTTTCTCGAGAATAACACTACACTGAGCTATATGCAAGGGAAACTGTAGTCTCAGAAGAAGCCCTGAATGCCATAGAGTGCCTACCAGAGCTGGAAGAGCTTGACAGAGAACCAACCATAGATGAGCTCAGCGAAGCCCTGGACTCTCTTGCCTCTGGCAAGGCACCAGGGAAAGACGGTATTCCCGCCGAAGTACTGAAGTGCTGCAAAGAGACACTCATCACCGAGTTGCATGAAATCCTCTGCCTCTGCTGGAGTGAAGGCGAAGTACCACAAGACATGAGGGATGATAACGTCGTCACACTGTACAAAAACAAAGGTGACAACAGCGATTGCAATAATTATCGCGGCATATCCCTCCTCAGTATCGTTGGGAAAGTCTTCGCACGAGTAGTACTGAAGAGGCTCCAGGTACTTGCAGAGCAAGTCCACCCTGAATCGCAGTGCGGGTTCCGTGCCAACAGATCCACTATAGACATGATCTTCTCCCTCAAACAACTTCAGGAGAAATGCAGGGAGCAAACGCAGCCACTCTTCGTTGCCTTCATAGACCTCACAAAGGCCTTCGATCTGGTCAGTAGGGATGGCCTCTTCAAAATCCTTCCCAAGATTGGATGTCCACCCAAACTTCTCAGCATCATCAGATCCTTCCACGAAGACATGAAAGGCACCGTCGTCTTTGACGGCTCAACATCAGCTGCCTTCAACATACGGAGCGGAGTGAAACAGGGTTGCGTCCTGGCTCCCACCCTGTTTGGAATCTTCTTTGCTGTGATGCTGAAACACGCATTCGGTCCTGCAGCTGAAGGCATATACTCCGAACCAGGACAGACGGTAAGCTCTTCAACCTCTCCAGACTAAGAGCCAAGACCAAAGTCCAGCTGAGGTGCCTGCTTGACTTCATCTTTGCAGACGACGCAGCAGTAACCATCCACTCAGCTGAGGACCTACAGCAGCTCATGACTCGCTTCAGCGATGCCTGCCAAAACTTCGGGCTTACCATAAACTTGAAGAAAACACAGGTCATGGGACAGGATGTTGACTCTCCCCCAGCCATCAGCATCAATGACCATGAACTGGATGTCGTCCATGACTTTGTTTATCTGGGCTCAACAATCTCAGACACCCTCTCACTTGACATAGAGCTCAACAGGCGCATCGGCAAGGCAGCTACCACCATGACCAGACTGACAAAGAAAGCATGGAACAACAGGAAGCTGACTGAGCACACAAAAATCCAGATCTACAGAGCCTGCGTCGTGAGCACCCTCCTGTATGGCAGCGAGTCCTGGACTTTGTGTGCCCGACAAGAGCAAAAGCTCAATGCTTTTCACATGCGTAGCCTCCGACGATTTCTAAACATCACCTGGCAGGACAAGGTCCCAAACAACACTGTCCTGGAAAGAGCTGGATGCACCAGCATGTACACGCTGCTGAAACAGAGACGCATGCGCTGGCTTGGCCATGCCGTGCGCATGGACGATGGACGGATCTACGGAGAACTGGTGCAGGGAAAACGTCCCACAGGCAGACCACAGCTGCGATTCAAAGACGTGTGCAAGAGGGACCTAAAAGCCTTGAATATCGACAAAGACAACTGGGAAGCAACAGCCCTCGAACGGTCAGCCTGGAGACAGACTGTGCAGAAAGGTCTCTCCAAGTTCGAAGAGACACTCGCTCAGCGGCACGGGGAAAAGTGAACGAGAAGAAAGGCTGCAGCCCAGGCAGACAGACCAGCGTCAGACTTCATCTGTGCCCTCTGCCACAGGGACTGTCATTCCCGCGTCGGACTGGCCAGCCACACCCGACGCTGCACCAGAATAAACACCCAGAGCGCAACTCCATAGTCTTCCGAGACTGAAGGACGCCTATGATATATATATATATATATATGTATGTAGCCTATATATATATATATATATAAACGCCTCCACTGGCTTCCTGTACAAGCTCGTATCGAATTCAAACTTGCGATTCTCTGTCATTCATTTTTCTCTGGAACG
>JAPXFY010004519.1:0-12500 GCA_030674185.1 Monoplex corrugatus | reverse complement strand
TTACGAAGAGGAGAATAGACATGGAGCAATTCAGAGATATAAACAGGAACAGTATCAGAGGCAATAGTGCAACACATACAAGCAGCCTTGTATCTAATATAGTGCTGAATAGAAAACCAGTGGAGCTTACAAAGCAGGGGTGTTGAACTCTATATAGAGAGAATCTTTAAGGAAGAGTCTTGCAGCAAACTTTAAATTTTGAATAGGAAACCAGTGGAGCTTACAAAGCAGGGGTGTTGAACTCTATATAGAGAGAATCTTTAAGGAAGAGTCTTGCAGCAAAATTTAAATTTTGAATAGGAAACCAGTGGAGCTTACAAAGCAGGGGTGTTGAACTCTATATAGAGAGAATCTTTAAGGAAGAGTCTTGCAGCAACATGTTTAACTTTTTATAGCGGTTTGATGACAGCCAGGGGGAGCACCAGTAAGAAGATTGTCACGATAATCAAGACGAGAAAATTCACAAGAGGTTTCGAGAGTTTGGGCTGCAAAATCAGTGAGAAGATGAAGAACAGAGCTGCACCTCTATCAAACATATCAATTATTATTAATCTTCGTCTGAACATATTCGGAAAAGTGTGTTTTGGTGGTGTTTTTTTTCTTTTCCTCTCTCTCTCTTTCTCTCCTCTCTCTCTCTCTCTCTCTCTCTCTCTCTCTCTCTCTCTCTCTCTCTCTCTCTCTCTCTCTCTCTGTCGCTCTCTCTGTAGTCACCATCGTCAAAATGCCGTAATTATGAAACCTGAAACACTGTTTTGTCATTTTTTAAAGTTTCATTTTCTCAAGTGCCATGTGACGGAGAAAATCCAGAATGATCACGGCACAACCTTTAGCCTGCATATAAACCTATGAGCTGGCCAGGCCCTGAGGTCCTACTGAGATGGTTCCATAACCCTGAGGTCGTAGGAGAGAGAGGTGATAGATACCTCGACTTTTCCAGGGCCAGCATTATGAGGGCAGCGCCCATCCCCTTTCCTTCCCTCCAAATTCATATTCATATTCACAATCATTTTTACCAAGACTTCAGAAAGGCAAGAAGGCTAACTGGTCTTCAAGGGGGTGAGACCTGGGAAATCAACCTATCTCTCCAATGTTTTACCTGTATACCAAGGCAGCCGGGCAATACTCTGCTCTTCACGATTTTCAACTGCCGACTGATCTTTAGCGCTCGCAGCCAGAAGGCACACGGGTCCGACTCGTTTTTCGTCCCCTTCCGAAGGACTAGACGTTCAGTTTGATTTTCTGGTCAAACTCAGGAGAAAAGTCGAAGCCTGACACACTGAGTAACTGTCTAGTCCGTATCACCCAGCACTGTTTATCATTATCAGCCAGACTATGGAGCATTCTGTAATCCTGGCCATGGTGGTTTTTTTCTTTTATCACCCAGCTGTAATGAGTGAACCCAAAATACACATTTTGTGTAACTTCACAAAAGTGATTTCTGCCAATTTCACAATATATCAGTTTGTTTTGGAGTTAAGGTTGGTACAACCAAAAATCGCTCACAAGCTTGCCATAAGGTGACCTTTTTTTTCAAAATTCTAGAATTAGTATCTTGCATACCAACACACACACACACACACGCACACACACACACACACACACACACACACACACACATACACACACACACACACACACACACGCACGCACGCACGCACACACGTACAGAGAGAGCGAGAGAGAGAGAGACAGACTTACAGAGACAGACAGACAGACAGAGAGAAAGAGAAACAAAGCGAGAGACAGACAGACAGACAGACAGAGACAGACAGACAGACAGAGATAAAGAGAGATAGAGCGAGAGACAGAGACAGACAGACAGAGACAGAGATAGAGGCAGACACACACGCACGCACGCACTCACGTACAGAGAGAGCGAGAGAGAGAGCGAGAGAGAAAGAGAGACAGAGACAGACAGACAGACAGACAGATAAAGATAAAGAGAGATAGAACGAGAGACAAAGACAGACAGACAGAGACAAACAGACAGAGACAGAGATAGAGGCAGACAGACAGACAGACAAAGAGAGAAAGAGAGGGCGAGAGAGAGAAAGAGAGAGAGAGAGAGACAGAGACAGACAGACAGACAGACAGATAGAGGCAGAGACAGAGGCAGAGACAGACAGACAGATAGACAGACAGACAGACAGACAGACAGAGCAACAAGGGGTGGAAAACACTGGTGCAGTGTATGTATCACAATCAACATAATGGAAATCACCCAGCCGTGGGCACTGCCTTGTAAAGACTCACTGTACTCTTTGTAACACCACACCCATGGCTCAAAACAGGTCTGCATATGTAGTCAAGAAATTCGTCTTCAGACAGAAAAAATCTAAACAAAAACGACAAAAACCAAACCAAACCAAACAAAATGAAAGAAGACAAAAACAAAAACAAAACCCAGCAAAATAAAAACCGCCAAAATCAACAACAACAACAACAAAGAAAAACAACTAAACAACTAAACAAACAAATAACAAGACGGTCACGCCCTTCTACAATCTTCCTTTTTACACAAAATATAATGTTATTATTATTGTTGTTGTCATTGTTATATTTGTTTAAAGCCAACTCGCCTGCTCAGAGCTATATCAGGGCTTACAAAAATAACGGAAAACGAGAGAAATACGTGTGTATGTGTGCTATCCATGCGCATGCGGGTATGCTTGTATACATGTATGTGTGTGTTTGTATATAGAGGTGGGCACATTTTTATATATGTATGTGCGAACATTCGTAAGTTCGTTATTTCATTTAACTTTTTTTTTTTCACAAATACAAATAATCTCAGGCTGATTAATCATCATCATCATCATCATCATCATCAGGTGCCCTGCCGCATGGCGTTGGCGACCATGGACTTCCAACCATTCTATCTCTCGTTGCCCCCAGCATCTCCCCCACCTTCTTCATCCCCAGCCACTTTGCAAGTCCGTCCAGCCTTCTCTCCCTGGGTCTACCTAGTGCTCTCTTTCCCTCCACCTTTCCCGTTGTGACCAGGTGCTCCAAATCCCTCTTCCTCATAAAATGTCCTATAAATGTTGCTTGTCTTTTCCTAATCTTCCTTATGAGTGATCTACTTGTGTCTGCCTCCATCAAGACTGTCTCGTTTGTTTTCTTTGCTGTCCATGGAACTCTTAACATTCTTCTGAGAAACCACATCTCGGCTGCCTCGATCCTGCTCTGGCTTTGCTTGCTGACTGTCCACGCCTCGCATCCGTACAACAGTATTGGTTCTATATAACATTCAAGGACTCTCTTCCTGATGTTAATTGATAGGCATTTGTTGGTAAGAATGCTTGTCATCTTCTTGAATGCTGTTTTGGCTTGGCCGATTCTGCCAGCTATTTCCGATGTGCATCTGCCGTCTGATGAAATGACCGTTCCCAGGTATTTGAACTTATTAAAGCAAAGCAAAGCAAAAACAATAAGCACACAAAATTTACAGAAAATGTGATTACATACGCATGCGTATAATGCGCGTGTGTATAATTATGTGTGCGCGAGCGACTGTAGGCGTACGCGAATTTTGTTACGAGATGTCTGTTTCTCTCTTGGGGGCCTATAAAAAAAAAAAAAAAAGGAAAGAAAGAAAAAATGGGGTGGGGGTGGGGTGGGGGGCTGCAACTCAATCTGACATACTTGATTTGAATCTGATACATGATCAGACATGGAGTCTTCTCCTGGTAGAAATCTGCTTCTAAGCAGATAGTGGGGAGAGCTGGAGAAACTGTTATTAGGTACATTAAGGCTTAGGGGTGCGGGTGTGTTGAAGACTGAGGCACAGTGTAGGCTGAAGGAACTGGTATTTCTTTCTTTCTTTCTTTCTTTTCTTTTCTTTCTTTCTTTTTCTTTCTTTCTTTCTTTCTTTCCTTTCTTTCTTTCTTTCTTTCTTTCTTCCTCTCTTTCTGTATTCATTCGTTTGTTTGTTTATTCATTCATTTATGTGTACTTTCTATTTTATTTCATTTTATCTGTTTGCTAATTCAGTTAGTTATCTATGTACTCATTCGTTTATTTATCAACGAGATGTTTTGAATTCCTCGTGGAATTGTCCGCCCCTTTCCACGCCATTGATCTTAGTCTGAAGGTTTGAAAGGAAAGGAATGGTGGCCTTTCCCATTACATGTGTACTTAAAAAGGAATGAGGAAGTTACACACCAACAGAGAGAAAAAAAAGGAGGGAGGGAGGGGAGAGAGAGAGAGGAGAGAGAGAGAGGGGGCGAGACACAGACAGATAAACAGACAGACAGACAAAGACAGAGAGACGGAGACGGAGACAGAGACAGACAGAGATAAAGATAGAGTGATAGTGGGAGGGGGACCATCCAAAACAAACAAACAAACAAACAAACAAACAAACAAACAAACAAACAAACAAACAAACAAACAAAGGAAACAAACAAAAACCAACTAAATGAAAACAACAAATCAAATACACCAAACCAAAACCAAAATCAAACAAACCAAACCCAAACAAACAAACCAAAACCAACCAAACAAACAAACAACCCCCCCCCCCCACACACACACAAATCGAGCGGACCAAAACCAAACAAACTAAAACTAAACAAACTAAAACCAAACCCAAACCAGCAAACCAAACGAACCCAAACCAGCAAACCAAACAAACCAAAAACCAACAACCCAAACAAACAAATCAAAACCAAAGCAAACCAAAACCACACAAAACCAAACTAACCAACACCAACAAACCACACAAACCAAACAAACCCAAACCAACAACCCAAACAAACCAAAAACCAACAAACCAAACAAACCAAAACCAACAAACCAAACAAACCAAAACCAACAAACCAACAAAACCAAAACCAACAAACCAAACAGACCAAACAAACCAAAACCAACAAACCAAAACAAACAACCCAAACAAACCAAAACCAACAACCCAAACAAACCAAAACCAACACCCCTACACAAACAAATCAAAAACCAAATCAAACCAAAAAACCACACAAAACCAAACGAACCAAAACCAACCACACCCAAACAAACCAAAACCAACAACCCAAACAAACAAATCAAAACCAAAACAAACCCAAACCACACAAAACCAAACAAACCAACACCAACAAACTACACAAACCAAACAAACCCAAACCAACAACCCAAACAAACCCAAACCAACAACTCAAACAAACCCAAACCAACAACCCAAGCAAACCCAAACCAACAACCCAAACAAACCCAAACCAATAACCCAAACAAACCCAAACCAAAACCCAAACAAACCCAAACCAACAACTCAAACAAACCCAAACCAACAACCCAAACAAACCCAAACCAACAACCCAAACAAACCCAAACCAACAACCCAAACAAACCCAAACCAACAACCCAAACAAACCCAAACCAACAACCCAAACAAACCCAAACCAACAACCCAAACAAACCCAAACCAACAACCCAAAACAAACCCAAACCAACAACCCAAAAAACCAAAGACCAACAACCCAAAAAACCAAAAACCAACAACCCAAACAAACCCAAACCAACAACACAAAAAAACAAAAACCAACAACCCAAACAACACCAAAAAACCAAACAACCCCAAACCAAACCCAAACCAAACAACCCCAAACAAACCAAAAACCAACAACCCAAAACACCAAAAACAAACCCAAACAACAACCCAAACCAACCAACCCAAGCAAACCCAAACAAACAACAACCCAAACAAACCCAAAACACCAACAACCCAAACAAACCCAAACCAACAACCCAAAAAACCAACCAAAACCAACAACCCAAACCAAACACAAACCAACAACCAAAACAAACCCAAACAAACCAAAAACCAACAACCCAAACAAACCCAAACCAACAACCAAACAACACCAAACCAACAACCAAACAAACCAAAACCAACAACCCAAACAAACCAAAACCAACAACCCAAACAAACCCAAACCACAACCCAAACAACAAACCAAACAACCCAAAAAAACCAAAAAACCACAACCCAAACAAACCCAATCTTTATTTTGTTGCTGTCTTCGTCTGTCTGTCTGTCTGTCTCACCCCTCTCTCTCTCTCTCTCTCCCTCTCTCTTCCCGCTTCTATCTCATTCTTTTGTGTTCTCTGTCACTGAATGGTCTAGATTTTGTCTAGAAAGTAAAGTGACGCCCAAAACAAAAGTCAAAATTTACCCAGCATTACTTTTTCTCTATGTCTTCGGGGTTCTCTCTATGCATTGATGTCTCTATTCCCCTTTCTCACCCCTTGTCTTGCTGTCCGAATCTATCTTCTATCTGTCTGTTGCCTGTTGTCTGTCTGTCTGTCTGCTGTCTCTCTCTGTGTGTTAATGATATCCTTTTCAAAAAAACCCCTTAAGTCAGAGGGTTCATTCTTATCTTTCGATCTTTATATAATATTAATAATATAATATATAAAATATATAATATATTTATATAATATATTATATTTTATATAATACTCTTTTTTGCTCTCTGTTTATTCCTCCTCTTGTCTCTTTCTGTCTTTACTTGTCTGCCATTTGTTGTTTCTGTCTTTCTGTCTCTTTCGTATGGTATTCTTTGTCTTGTCTGGTTCTTTCCTCTGTTTCTTTCTCTATCTTTTAAATTTTTCTGTTCATTTGCGTCTTTTCTCTCTCTCTCTCTCTCTCCCTCTCTCCTCTCTCTTCTCTCCTCCTCTCTCTCTCTCTCTCTCTCTCTGTCTTTTTTATGTATTTTTTGATATTATCCTTTGTTTGCTTGTTTCTGCCCGTCTTCTGTCAGTTTTTCTTAAATGTTGTTTTCTATCTTTTTAAAGGTTGTCTGTCTCCAGTACTTTGTTCTGTTTTGTCTGTTCTTTCTGTATGTTTCTCTGATATTATTTGTCTTTTCCGTCTTTGTCTTTGTGTCCCCCGTTTTTTTGCTATTTGTATCTGCCTGGGGTGTCTCTGCCTTTGTCGTTTTTTGTTTTGTCAATAAAAAGCCTTTTACTCGCCTGTCTCTCCTTTCTGTGGATTTTCTCGTTTCTCCTCACTTTTTTTTCCCCTCCGTCTCACTCCCTTTTCAATAACCCCCCCCATTACTTCCCCCCTGTTACAGAGAAAACGAGAGAGGAAGGGGGGGGGGGGGGTAGCGACAACAGGCAGGAGAGAGAAAAAGAGAGAGTAAAAGACAGACAGACAGAGAGAAGACAGACAGAGAGACAACACTGACAGAGAGAACCCGACAGACAGAGACAGACAGACATAAAACAGACAGGAAAACAAGCGACGAGAGAAGAAGGGGGGGAGAGGAGAGTGGAGAAAGGAAAAAGAAGAAGGGAGAGAGAGAGAGAGAGAGAGAGGGGGAGGAGGGGAAAGGAGAGAGAGAGACAGACGGAGAAGAGAGTTTGTTGGTTTTTTTTTTTTTTTTTTTTTTTTTTGTGAGCGTTTAAAAAAGAACAAAAATGCGAAGTGGGGAAAAGTTGCCAATTTTTTAGTTTTTTAGTGATGGGAGAGCGAGGAGCCGAGAGAGAGAGAGAGAGAGAAAAAAGAGAGAGGGAAGATAGAGAGAGAAGAGGAAAAGAGAGAGAGGGGAGGAGAGAAAAGAGACAAAAAAGAGACGAGACAGGACAGAGTGAACAGCAGACGAAATCCCCAAAACGATCACGGCAAAAAGCCACTAAAACCACGACATCAACCACTAAACCTAGCCAAAATCTTGAGGTGGCTGCTGCGAAGCCCCGGAAGTTCGAACTCCGACCTTGTGCTCATCGACCACCCCTCGGTTAACCAGCTGTGTGCGAGGGCCCAAAAAAAGGAAGACAAAAACCTCTGCCCTCGCCCGCGGGAATCGAACGTTTGGCCCCCGTTTACCCGCGTTCGGCGCTAAGCATGTCTTAATGGGCTAATGCGGCGAAAATTGGAGGGGGTGTTCTGAAATTATGTTTTTGTACTTTGTTCTATTCTATGAGTGAAGGGTGCGCAAACTGTTTAGATTTGGAAGTTCTATACAACAGGGAATAATTCTCAAGATTTATGCCCATTGATTTTTAGAAATTGGCCCAAAAAAAAAGGTGAGCAAAAATGTAACTCCCTAGAGAAATGATCCAAAAAAAACTTTTAATAAAAAGGGGGGTATAACAACCGGCCTAGAACGATCCCCACAATTGAAACAATTTTGTGTGTAACTGGGTGGAAAACAAACCCCCAAAACAAGAAAGCAAGAAAAGACGAAAAAGCAAGCAAACAAGTCCCCAAGCAAGAACAAGCAAGCAAGTAAAAAAAACCAACCAACCAACAACCAACCAACCAACCAAACCCCAATAAACCCAACCAACCAACCAACCCAAAAAGCAAGCAAGAAAAGCAACAGCAATCAATGAATCAACAACAACCAAAAACCAACCAGCAGACGAGTAAAAAAGAAAGAAGTAACCACCCAAACCAACCAACCAACCAGCCCAACCCAAACCCAAAACCAACCAACAACCAACCAACAACCAAACCCAAACCCAACCAACCAACCAACCCAACCAACCAAAAACCCAAACCCCAACCAAACCAACCAACCCAAACCAATAAACCCAACCAACCAACCAACCGCCCAACCCCAAAACAAGCAAGCAAGAACCAACCAAAAACCCTACAACCAACAATAAACCCAAACCAACCAAAAACAACCAACCAACCCAAAAACCCAAACCCAAACCCAAACCCAAACCCAAACCCAAACCCAACCAACCAAATAAAATCTTCACGAAGATTATCGGTATACAGTAAAAACAAAAACGCATAATAAACCAAGTACAAAAACAACAACAACAACAACAAAAACAACAACAACAACCACCAAACCAAACAAACAAAAAACAAGGGCAAAACAACACAAAACCCTTTCCCTTTTAAAATTTTGGAAAAGGAAAAGAAACACAATAACATTGGGAAAACACCCTGTAAAGATTTTAAAACTACCGTTGTGAAAAGATCAAACACCGGGAAATACCCGCTTTTTCAGTTTTAAAACACAATCTGGGAAAAATTTTTTTCGAGAATGTCATCTAGCGATCAAAAGATAAAAAAAAAACTTCCTGAATGTTTGGTGGGTTGTGGTGGGGGTTTGTGTGTGTGTGTGTGTGTGTGTGGTGTTGGTGTGTGGTTTTGGGGGTTTTGGTGGTGTGCGGTGGGGGCCGCGGGGCGGGCGTTTTTCTTGTTGTATCTATTTTTGTGTCGCGTTTGTGTTGGGTTTGTGTGGTGTGTGTGTTGTGTAGTGTGTGGTGGTGTGTGGTTGTTTTTTGTGGGGTGGGGGGTGTGTGTGCGAGCACGCGCGTTTGGTGTGCTTGTCTGTGGTCGTGTATGTATTATTGTTTTTGGCGTGCGTGTTGTGTGTGGTGTGTGTATTTGTGTGGTGGTTTTTATGTGTGCGTTTGTGTGTGCTTTTGCGGTGTGTGTGTGTGGTGTGTGTTGTGGTGTTTGTGTGTGTTTTTGGTGTGTGGTGTTTGTTGGGGTGGGGAGTGTGTGATCTTTTTGAGTGTCATTTCGTAAAACCTTTGAGGACGGAAAAAAAAATATCGACACATAAACGACAGACAAAAAAAAGAAAGGAAATTAAAATTTAAAAAAACACTTGGGTTTTTCGGTAAAAATCAATTTTTTTTTTCCCCGTTTGATATAAACAAAAAAGTGGGAAAGTGGGGGGTCTCCTTCTCTTTCTGGTGAGTGGTCAACGGTGGTAACATCTCCATATCTGGGGCCTAAATGGTACTAAATTTTCCATGAAGGAACCTGTTCTGATATGTTTATTTGTTTAAAACCCCAGCCGACAGCGTGGGCCCTTATCAGGGCTAAAACCCGTTTCAAAACATCACAACACTTAACAGGAAAAAAAATGTTAAAGAAAAGAAAATTATGCACACAATCAATGGATTGTGCAATAATCTAAGGTGATGCCTGGCGTTGACCCTTCGTCCATCTTTTCGCATAGGGGAAAATTAAAAAAAAGTTCGTGGGTACAAAATTTAAAAAAACTAAAAAAACTAAAAACATTGTAAAAACGGGGTAAATTACTTAGAATTTCTTCAACATATCTTTTTCATAGAGACAAAATGCACTTTAAAACATGTATCAATTATATACAGACCCAAATTTTCAATCTTTTAAAGAAGTCGTAAGACTTTATTGAAAACAAAAGATGAATTGACCCGAAAGGGAGAAAATGTAGGAAAAAAATGACAGAAAGAAAAGGAATAAAAACAAAAGAAAAAAGTTTACAGAAAAGAGGGAATTTTAGACAGAATTTTTCCCGAAGCAGGGGTAGTATTTAAAGTAAGACCCCCCGGCATCCCACGGGGAAGAAGAACCCGTATAGCGGGTTGAAAATTGAATGAGTTTGTAGTTTGTTAAAGAGGAGTCTCATACTCGACAATTCCAATCGTTCTGCTCAAATCTGCCCGCAAAGAGGTAGACTCCCCGATCAGCGCAAAAACCCTATGGTGGCAGGGGGGAAATGAGAAGGATGGGGGAAGGGAGGGGGGAGGGGGGGGAGAAGGGGAGAGGCACCCATAAAAAAATTAAACTGACCACATCAAAAAAATGATGGAAACATAAAGGGGGACAGTTATCAGGCCGATTTAATTTACAGGCTTGGGGTTGAAAATCGGATTATCAAGCTTTTTTTCCCCAAAACAGGGGCCCGGTTTTAAAATTGTAGTGGGAATTTAATAGAGTATCAGAGCTCTTTTCACCAAAAAAGCCAAATTTTAAAAGTTGTGGGGTAGGGGTTGAAATCGGAGGTCAGAGCTTTTTTCACACAAGCTTTTTTTTTACCCAAAAAGGGCCAAAATTTTTTGTTTCATCTTGGGTTCAACCGAGTATCAAGCTCTTTTCACCAAAAAAAGGGCCCCAATTTTAATGTTGGAGCTGGATTTTAACTCGGAGAGATCAAGTTTTTTCACCAAAAAAGGCCAGATTTGATTAAAAAGGCTGGGGTTGAACTCGGGGACATCAGTTTTGAGTACACGGCCACAGCAGAGCCAACTATCCCCTTTGGGAAGACGTCTAAACGCACTAAAACGCAGCGCGGAAAACAGTGCAGGGGAATTTACAAATGAATGCAGGAAAGACTGATAAAACAAACAAGTACCACCAATAGATAGCCAAAGATGGAATAAACAAAACTACTTTGAAGATAATCTTTTTCACTTTGATAATTAGCAAAAAAAAAGACAAAAGCGCCGCACATTTTCATATTTGTATTCCCGACGAAAGGAGTAGACAGGCTCGCACGCACGCAAAACACTACGTAGCGTCACATAACGCATGTGTGGGCCCCCTCACAGCACATACAACACACACGCACATAACTACACCATACACACACACGCCGCAACACAAACACACTCACACCCATCTACACCTTCCCGCTGGGCGCCCCGACCCCAAACAACTCTCTCTTTTCCTGTCGTCTGTCTGTCTGTCTCTTCTCTCTCTCTCTCTCTCTCTCTCTCACACACACACATCACACGCACACACACATGCTCGCGCGCACCCCCCCTTATTTTTTTTTGGTCTCACAAGCACTCGCATACAACACAACACACACGCACGGAAAGGGACACACACCCCAACACCAATACACACACACCACACAGACCACCCCACCACACACACAACACACACACACACCACACACACACATAAATTTATATAATATATATATATAATATACACTTTAATAGATGTTATATATATGTGATTTTTTTTTTTATATATATAATAATTTATTTGTATATATTATATAAATACCATACATATAAATACATAGTAAATGGTAAATGGGACACACTCACAACACGAGTAGTAAAACTTTCCCCACCATCCCTGCATACCCCTTCCCCTCCCACTGAAAGTGTGTATTTTAAGCATTTGCTTTCCCTTTCATTCACTGAAAAACAATGAAACGACATTACCCCTCAAAAAAAAAGAAAAAAAAAAAAGGGGCGGGGCGTGGGGGGGTGGGTTTTTATTTTATTCTTCTATCTTCTCTCTTTTTTGTGTGTGGTGTGTGTGTGTGTGTTTGTGTGTGTGGCACGCCGGCAACGCACGCGCCACGGAAGGTATTCATAACAAACCCCTAACTAGAAACTTTCGCGGCAAAGGGGGTATTTGGGGGGGGGGATAAACAAATAGTGTGAAAGAACAAATCGTTACACGTGCGTTCGTGGGTGCATGGGCTGCGTGTGCATCGGACGTGTGATAGGGGTTGTGTGTGGGGGGGGTTTTGGGGACGGGGGTTATGGTTTTTTTGGGTGTTTTTCACGGTTGTTGGGTGGGGGGGGGGGGGGAGCTGATTTAAACAGTTCTGTGTTTGTTTTTTTATATCTGTCGATCCGATAGATTTTAAAGATGACTTCAAGCAATGTGTGGCCTTTTGGGCCGTAGGTCATTGGGAAATTTTGGATGCGTCGCTTCATTTTTGCAGACAAAAAAAAAAAAAAAAAAAAACACACGCACGCATCGCCACACATACTCACACACCCGACCCCCA